>JAWNMN010000010.1:0-60520 GCA_035044025.1 Drosophila paracracens | reverse complement strand
CTGTAGATCAATCGTACATGAAATTAAAAACAAGATAAAAACAACCAAACTCTGTGGGAATTGCCAAGGCATTGGTTACTTTTGAAAATAAACGAAAATCAAGGACTTTTATGCAAATGATTGATAATTAAATTTCTTTTGAAACTACACAAAAAATTACTTATTTTTATATTAATATAGTTAAAAAGATTGCGATTGTATTTACAAATTGGAATGCTTGAAGATAAATACAAATATTAATTGTATATGTTTAAGGCGATCGATTTGAGTATAAGTTGTTTCATTTCTCCAGCTTGGACAATATGTGCTTAAATCAATGTTGCTTTAAATTCATACTAATTATGAATATAAATGAATATTTTTGCAATCGAAAATCAAAAATTGCTCAAAAACATTTAAAGGTGACTGATTTGGCTCCCATACAAAAATCAACCAAATAATGCCAAAAAAAATATACCATAACAGCGCTGCCCATGCTGTAAATGTGCACGCTTAAGAGCGCTTGAAGCAGGCCTTAAGAGAATGCGCACTTCAGTTGATATACAAACATGCGCCGAAAAGTATGCAGCAGAGCAGGCTGGGTGGCAGGGAGGCAGGGAAGCTGGGCAAAAGCGTTTATTATGCCAGGTAAAACGTAATGCAAATGTAAACTTGACGAAAGGTACGATACCAAAGCTCTCACTCTCAGTCGCTCTCTCTTGCGCTTTCTCTCTTGTTGCTGCTGCTCTCCCACACATGCCAGCTGCTCTTTGGCATCGCTTGTTTGCTCTGGCGCGTTGAGTAAACACAAAATGGACAAATTGGCAGACACAGAGCTGCACGGCAAACAAACTTTATTATGGGTCATTGTAAAGTGCATTGAAGTACACACACACACACGCGCACACACACACACACACACACACACATAAAGTGAGCGAATTGAATTGAAGTGCCTATTAGTATGCAATAGATTCTTATCAAGCCGTCGCACTTTATGGCTCAAATCGTTTGCCTGCAAATTGAGTAAGCCCACCAATTGATACATGTGAACTTATTTTATAGTATAGCTACCCATCTTCTCTCTCTCTTTCTCTCTCTTTGTCTCTCTGTCTGCCATTCACTCCCTCTCTCTCTCATTCAATTACTGACTTGGCCACAGCAGCTTAGCGACCCTTTGATTATAGTTGCCTATGTGTGCAATTTCGTATTTTGTTTGCTGTATTTTTGCCGCATTATGTGCTATTAATTTTTAAGCCTCCATAATTTTGCCATTTGGCAAAGTCAATGCAGAGAATACAGATATAATTTGTGGATTTGTAATTTTAATTAGTTTTTGCATTGAGACTGTGATTTCAGTTTTTGGAGGATCAAAGTATTGCCGGTCAGTTTGCATCCAACGCAAATTTGCATAAATTTTCGGATGGCTGTTGTTTGGTTGGGTTTGTCAATGTGCTAACCATAAGTGGTATTTACCATAAAGCACTTAAAATATTCAGCGTATATATAAATATCTATATGTATACACAAATCGCTTATTGTACGTGTGTAAACGATTTTAGCATGTGTGTGTGTCTGTGTGGGACTGCTTTCAGTAGCAGCTGCATTATATCAAGTACAGCGGGCAAACCATTATATGTTTTAATTATTACGCTTGCTGTGGCACAGTGTATGTTGTCACTGAATTAATTGCCACTTTCATTTTCTTTTTTCTACTTCTTTGCTGTATCGGAGGTCTCAAACAATTATACAAGTTTGCTACAACTTATCCTTTCATAATACTTTGAAATACTGTGAAATCAAATGTATTTATATTCAATTAACATTTTTTAAATTCTTCGCTGGAGCTAATAATCTTTTAATTGTTTTTTGAATAGTAACATTTTAAAAATTACATTCACATCCTGCAGATTTCGAGCCACTGTATCATTATATATCATAAGCATTTACGTAATATAATGAAATGAAATACCTTGTTTTAATATACAAACTCTTATGTATGTTTATAAAAGGCAACTGCGCTGCGATTGTGACCCACTGGGCATCAAAGGACTTGCGGTGGTTGAAAGTGGGCAGTTGATCTGTCCAATGGTCCGATGGGTCCAATGGGTTGATTAAAAATCACGCATACGCAACGTTGCACAATGCATTGCATTGAATTTATTTCATTTTTTTGTTGTTCGTTTCTGCTGTTTTTTGCGCTCGCTTTTTTGTCATCGAATGAAGCGCACTTAATAAGTGAAAATTCGCTTGGCATATTAAAAGTGACATATTTAACAAATAGCTTACAAAAAGTCGAATCATCGTTGCAATATGAAAATGACAGCCGGTCAGACAGCAGTTGCAGGGAAGGTGTGCTCGATGAGATGAATAAAAAAAAAATAACAAAATATAATAACAAAGTATAGTAAAAAGTACAATTTACGACATTTTTATAAACAGCAAAAACATTGATCGCTGCTTTCTTTGTTGGTGTTGCAACAATTTTGCACTTGTGCCATTGCCATTAATTATGAACAAATTAATTAAATTAATTACTCATGAATATAGTAGAGTGCATTCGCATTCAATTTTGTGTGGCTTACACAAATGTTTGCGAAGGCCGCTTGGGACACAGAAGCTTCGACAATCGCTTTGATACTTTTGCCCCTAAATTTGTTCAACCATGAACAGTTATAAATATTTGATTTAAGTTTAAATAACATATTGTTTGTTTGTTAATCTGGTTTTTTGTTTCATCATTCAGTTGAACGCAAACAGGAAATGCTTAAATACGCTAATACGAATTGGTTCAGTTTAGAGTTACGGCAAAAATATAGAGTACAAAATATACTAATTGGCAATTACCAATTAATGAAGCCAAATCTTCAATTTTATTAGGAAAATGTCGAAAACCTTGTTGCTTATATAAATTTTACAAGGAGCTTAGAAAAATCTTGTAGTACTTGGCTCAACATATTTAAAACCAGGTCAAGCAAAACTTATTGTTTCTGAAGTAATTCACCCATGTTTGATCATAATTGAAATATAAGAAAATCAAGACTAAGTTCAATCAACATTTAAGTGCCAGAATACAAACAAATAAAAAGAGAATGACAGAGAAATCCACATAATCCTGTTCACTGTCGGTTACAAATCTAAACCAATTTGCAAGTCTGGTCGCACCGGCCACAGGGGAACATTTCAAGCGGAGCCACAAAAATTACAACTTAAAAATCAACTTCACTCGGTGGGCAGCAAGGCCGGAACAATGCGAACCGGAAACAAAAATGCGAGCATGGCACGGCGCACTTTCGCCAACACACTTAGCCACATTTTAAGCACATTTAAATGCAACAACAAGTAAAATATTCAGACGGAGTCCTTTAATGGAGGCGGGGACAATGAATTACGACGCCACGCACCGAAAAACTGCAAAGGAGAAGCGAAAAAAAGAAAAAGTGTGCGCCATGACAAGAACTACAGCAAGAAAAACAACAATAACTACAAAAATAACAAAAGGAGGCAGGACATGCCGAAGGACAACTACAATGAGATGCCAGCAAACAAAGGCGGACAAAAGCCAGTCGACAGCAGCAGGAGCAAATACAACAAGCAATTTAACATTATTTTAATGCCAGCCTCTGGTGTCCTTTGTCTCTGGCAAGTAACTCCCCCTCCCCCCGCTTTCCATCACACACCCCTCTCCCCACAATCAGACACACACACACAAATTTTCGTACGCTTTCGGCATATTTACATGCGTGTTTATCTGCCATGTAAGTAGTGAGTATAAAATAGAGCGACAGTTATCTATGTGCCTGTGTCATGACCGCCTGTTGCGACTTCAACGAACAAACGCAGAGTGAGTGAGATGGATGACATACGACAGAGAGAGAGAGAGAGAGAGAGAGTGAGAGTGAGCGACAGACAGAGAGAAAGAGGGAGAAAGCGAGCAAGCGAGCACTCCAGTTGTAATAGTGTGCAAATGTGTTTGTCATTTGTCTTTTTAACGCCGTACTGCCTCCGAATGCGTACGTGTGGCAGGCTCAGCTCCCAAAACTGGTTGCTGCCAACCCGCTGCGAAGAGGACATTTTGACTTCCGGCGGAAGTGAGCATTAAAATTGCCATTAGCCAAGCGACATCTAGCGGGCGTTAGCCATCCACTTCTCGCAGTCACACTTTTTGGCAACTGCCAAACAATAGGCTCGTAATTTGCAGTCCTCCACAAGAATTGAAAGAAAACGGAATCTCCAGCAATTGTCTTGCCACTTTCACAGCTGCCACGCTTGTCTAATGACTGCCGATTTTGACCGGATCTTAGTAGCTGAAGTAGCATAAAAAAGCGTAAAATGCTCAATAGAAGTAAAATTCACTTTTATATTGCACATTGTTTTAGTGATAACTTGTGCATAAATTAATTTCTTTCATACTTTCAAGTTTCAAATATGGTTTCAAATATATAGAGACTATATTGAACTTATTTATTACATTTTAAGCTGCAAGATAAACCCTGCTATATTCCCCCAACTATGATTTTCATAAATTCGCAATGTGGAATTCGCATTGGGGGTTCTTGAAGAGACGCCCAAATCCTCAATCTTATATACAAAACGATTTTAAATGTTTTCGCTTACGCACTTTGGCTCTGCCATCTTCACTGACTCTTTTCTCTGCTCTGATTTAACATTCGAAATTGTAGCCTGAGATTTTTAATTTTTTTTGGTCTTATTGGAATTATGCATTGGTAAAACTGATGGCATAAGATGAGTAGCTGCTGCAGCATTCATGATTTATGATGAGTCCGAGCTACCTGGTAGCCAGTGCCTTGAATATGGCCCGAGGCCAAGTCAACATGCACATAGAGATCGAAGAAAAAGAAACAAAATCGTAGATGAAAAAATATTTAACGTCCTGCCTGCAATTGCTATACAAAATGAAAGGCAAGCATTCGTTTGCAATGGAGCACCTAATGAGCATAAACATTGAATATTTGCGAGAGCACTTGACATCTTCTTACAATTCAATGATAGTATAATTCAGATTTGTAAATGCGCTTAATTCAATTAAATGGTTTCCCCGACTAATTTATGAAGCCACTCAATGATCGAAGTTTTCAAGTGGCCTTTGCCCACCGCATTGCATTAATTGATTTCGAGTTGGCTGGCTGGCACTTGTACAGTTTGTACTCGGATGGCAGACAAATTGACATAGCAACAGAATGCATTTTTGGTATATTATTGCATAACAAATTATCAAGCACACATTCACACAAATGACACATGAAATTGCGTAATAATAAATTGTAAGTCCATAAAATGTCACAGTATTATTGTAATTGAAAGCAAGCCAGTCGACTGACTGTGTGTGTAGGTGACTGTAGCCTGAGATTCAGCTCGATGCATTTTAAAGCCATTGCAATTGATATTTCAATTAATTTTCAATTAAATTTGGTTTTAATAACACATAACTGCCGATAACAAGAGAACGATTCGAGTATTTTGTGAAATGATTTGTGGTGGCAAATATGGACTTTATATATATCAAGCTTGTGCAATTGTATTTAATGAATCAGTTCTTGTCAGTCGAGGTAAATAGTATGAAAACTGTCCGAAATTGTATAAGGAATGTCAAAGCATTGCAGAAACCTACTCTGTAGAGCACTTTGCAGTTGGATAAATTTTAGTTGCAGACAGAGATAATTTGCTACGACCAGCCACTGGCATCCATTTAGGGTTAATTAAAAATTATATTTATATGGCCAATATTGTTCAATCTGTCGAGTAAAGTGATCCATTAACAGCAAATTAACAGAATGTATTGAGATATCTAATAAAGTTATTCGAATATAGATTGTTGTGCTTCTCTGTGTAAGTACAAAGTTGTGCCTTCATAATGCTCTAGAGTAAGAATTGCCAAGTATTGGTTTTGCCAAATGCCAGTCAATCCAGTCGCCGCGTTGCCAACAAAATCCAACTTTAATTCATAATAATTAGCCATTTAAAGCCCTAGTGTATAATTCTCCTACAAGAGCATAAAAAAACAACAAAATAGTATTTTGGCAGGAAGCCAATTAATTAATATACCTTAGTTATTAGTTATTTTGCATTTACACTAATTAATTTTTGCGGCTTTATTTATTTTCTTTTATTTTATTTTAGTTTTTATCAATTGGCCATTGTTGTTCACTTTGCACTCGCCTGTTGTTGGTTTACCAATTTGTCGTTGTGTGAAATTGACAAAGTGCCAGGCTCAGAGGCAGCACTTTTAGTTGTTGCTGCTGTTAGTTTGTTTAACAAAACCAAAAGCGAAAATTTGAACAAGTTGTTGTTGTGGTTGAAATGCACTCGTTAAATCAACAGCAACAGCAAAAATAACAGCAACAACGAGAGCAGCAGCAACAAATAAACAACAACAATCGAAATTACTCAGTTTCAGTCGATTGAGAATTAAAACAAACAATAACTGAATAATAGTTTCGTACATTTAAAACCAAGTGTAAAAATAAATATTTAATTGGCCTAATTGTCATTGCATTATTTCATAAATATATATAAAGAACTTTTGCATATTGAACGCATTTATTATCTTTTATTATTATTGCCGCAATATATTGTCCGGAAATGGTTTGTTTTTCTATGATCACTATAAAATCACCAATTCTACATATTTTATAATTTTTTTTTTCATTTATGCCCATCAGTTATATTTGACTATTTCTATAGGTGAACAGTGTGGGTGTTATTCGGCCACATAGAACTGTGTTTTGTTAAGAACCAATCAATGCAAATATAATTTAATAATTATTATTTTTGGGAATTATTATGGGAAAAATTATATGTTAACATTTGCAGGTCGGTTGACAAACGGCTTTTTAACCAACACAAAGGCGAATATAACATCTGGCCAACAAGTTGGTATAACTGTAAAGTTGCTAACGTGGCGAGTAGGTAGCTGAGGGGTTAAGTTAACAGATTCTGTTGCTCACTTTTTGCATGTTGCTTGCATTTAAATGTTTTAACATTTCCGTTTAATGTGACTGCACTTCCGTGAAAATTTAATTAAAAACTGTCAGTTTCTTTCTCCAATTATTTTCTTGTGGCGCTCTGCAACGACAAAGCCGATGGATTCTGCCCAATGCTATGAACGGCTATTAAATATTTCGTGGAACATTTTTCCTTATGTTCAAATTGATGTCCATCACATTACAATAATCTTTTAAAAATTACTTCAAGTTTGATGTAATCTTAAAACCGGAGACTGCATTTTGTTGGAAAACATTTGAATTGCCTTGTCATGTATATAAAAAAGGAAAAGTTGGGGTATAATATTGGGTAAAATACATTGTATAGGGTATTTTGATGACGAGACCTTCCGATCAGTTCGCTTTAACATGTTTTTCATGCATTCATCTGCACTGCCACAACAATTGGTTGTTAAAAGTTCTGACAAGTAACAAGACAAAAAAGTTGTTATTATTGTTATTATTACAATACACCACAGTGCACTGCATACAAAAGCTGCGCTTTTAATTAAATAAATACATGTTTTATATGCCACAAACGAAAAATGCTTCACGAAAGTGCAACGACACGAAGTACCCACAAAAGTTGAAAGTGCATCTGGGCGCGTATTAAAAATATAACATAACTGAAAAAAAAAATAATGCCCAATGCAAGGAAAGCAATATGAAATTTAACACATAAATGAAAAATGTTCAAGTAGCTGCCACTTTTCGGTTGACTTTAACAAGTTGCTGCACACAAAATTAAACAACGTCCGCGCGGTGGCTGAGAAATTTGCAAATTATAATTATTTTATACCTGGACCAAAAGGCAAATTTGCGCTTCACTCGAAAGGACTAGCCGCAGCGGATAAAACGCTTTACAAGCTGTAACCAGCTTCAGGCCGAGACCGAGACCCGAGCTGCCAAAGTGTGCAATGAAGAGGCTGGCAAAATGGCAGCAGCGTTAGATGGAGGGAGGTGTGCTGCGGTGGCAAGGGGCGAGGGTCGGGGTACGTGACAGGTCGAAGCACTGGGCAAACTTCAATTACAGCTTAAAACTTTCAATTAAAAACTTTGCCGCGCGTGAAAAAAGAGTGTGGAGCACAAAAAAAAGTAAATAAAAAAATAAAAATATAATCTAAAGAGCCTGGGAAGATGCATTTTGAGGCAGCTCGAGCTTAGCGAATTACATCCCAGATGAGCAGCTTTGCCGGGCAATTAATAGATGGAGGTGTAACTCTTAAAGCCATTTCATATGGGTCAAAGCCTTAATGGATAATTTACGTGAATGAATAAAAAACAAAACTTTAGCTAGCTTCGAAAAGATTTGCAGAATTAATAATTTTATGTTAAGTAGAAAGATCTAGCGTAGTTAAATAAAATGATTACAGAGTATTTTCTTAAGTCTGAGCATAACCAAATAATGTGATCTGGAGTCATATAAAAAATCTAGAGTGTTTTCGCATTTGTTTCTGTAGATTCCTTTAAAATTAGTACCTGAATGCATTATTAAATAAAAGGACCCTACATCCGAGTACTGCATCTTTAACGGCAGCTGCAGTCTGGCATAAGGTGTGCAGAGTAGAACAACTTTACACCCAAACAAAGAAAATCCAACACAGACTTTGGCCATATGGCAAATTTGGTGTTGACTTCGCCGTCGCTGCACAGACTCCAAAGTTTGAGCTTAAATTTTTCAGTTTCTTTGCCATTCTGTGCGGTACAGCAGGCTGAGAATGCATTTTTAATGAATCCTGCAAAGGTGAATGTAACTTGCGACGTGGGCGTGAAAAGGTGAGCAAAACGAGACTAAAAGGAAATGTAACAGAAAATGTTGCAAAAATTGAAAAGCGCAACTTTGACTTTGCTGTGGGTGGGCGAGTGTGTGTGTGAGTGTGTGTGTGCATTGGTGTGTGTTCTGGGTGTTTGCTTATTCGTCAGAGTAACTTTACAATCCACGCAACAGAACAGCGCATGCCAAACTCTTAATTGAATTAAACTTTTTAGCTGGAAAGCACAAGCAGAGAAAAAAATGTTAACCAATTTTTTTTTCTCTGTCTTTTTATACCCTTGTGCTGGGTATTGTTTGTTACTTAGCCATCGTTTTTGTTACACTATAACATTTCAACGTGGGAACGGGTGCCTTAGTACTCTATTAGATTGTGCATGCCAGGACTCTCTATTGAATTAAACAAACATTAAGAAAGATATAACCAATTTTGTACACTATACTTATATAAGCCTGTTTGTTACACCATTAAATTTGCAAGTCGAAATGACTACCGAAATACTTCACTTAGATCGCCAACAGATGCTTCGTTATCTGTACTTACTTTTAATTTACTTTTTCAACTGACTTACTTTTGTACGCAATTATTTCCTACCTATTATTTGTTTCCCTATCTGTAATCTGTCTCTCCCTCTCTCTCTCTAAGCAGTTAATAAATAAGCTAAATAGATTTTTGTAAAACTATTTTCAATATTTTCTTATTAAATAAATATGCAGCAAGCAGTCTTGTGAGAGCATAGGATAATCATTAAAGACTTTGGGCAAAATTTTCCTTCATCTGCATATTACATTTATATGCAAAAATTTTATTTTTTTATTTATTTGGGAATTGAATTGATTTTGATTGTTTTTTACCCCTAAGCCCAAAAGCAGTCAACATTTAATTGAATTTGCACAGAAATTATAAATTCACACAATTGCCCGTTGTGGTGCCCTGTTTTGCGCAATTTCCGCACTTTAAGTGCCATTTTGTGAAATTATTATAAATTATTTATTTGTCGCTCGGCGGGGGTCCTCGCAAAAAACCATAATCAAAACAATGAAGCGAGTCAGTCAACAGCCACAACAACAACAACAACAACCAAGAGCGAACATTAAAATTGACGCACGAATAGAAAATGTACAAAAATTAACTTCATTTCCGTTTGCGAGCGTCAAAAATAAACATAAATACGAAATTAATATGCCACAAACACGAGTATCATAACGAAAAAAGGGAATGGAGTTTCAATTGATGGGAATGCCGGTCTGGTGGGGTTGAGTTGAGTTGAGTAGTGGTGCGATGGGGGTGTTTAAGGATTTTCAGATCACCTGACTGAAATTATGCAAAGTGCTTGGCATATTGAAGTCGTTATAAATTTTAATTAAATTGCACGTCGGGCGGCGGCTTAGTTCTCGGACATATTAGGCTGACATATGTGGGTCATAAAATGCCAAAATTGGAGCTGGCAAATAAATTGAAAAATGGCTCGATGCGCACTGCGACAAGCTACAAATGGAAAACAAGTCAATTTTTATGGCATACTCTTAGGCGGGCAGAAGTTCACAATAAGTACACATATAACAGAAAATATGAAAGAATTTGGGAGTCGAACTGGAACGACTACACGATACCCTACATCACTGTTATAAAATGCTCTAAAACACTTTAGATTCTATTCAAAGACTACAAAACAAAGATGGTCTGCCATTTATGCATATTTATTATAGAGTCGCATATATCTTATGAAACACAACAAAAGTTATGACGTTCGTATCAACCTTTATATCTCTTAATATGTCTGCAGGGTATACACAAACAACTGAAATGCAAATATTGGGGCTGAGGGTGGAAATAAGGTACAAGCAAAAGGAAGCTGGGTGCGAGAAAAACGAATGCTGAGCACAGCAAATGCTGCTCCGAAATGTAATAAAAATCATGTAAGCAGATATGTGCCGTGGTGAATTTATAGGTCCACAATGTAAACTTTGGAAGGGTAATGGAGACAGAACAAAATAAAAGACTAAAGTAAATAAGAAACTATATACAAAAAATTCAATAAAATGCGTAATAAAAGAAAAAATAAATTGAGAGACAAAGAAAAGAGTGATGTTGAAAATAGCATATAAAAATTAATATTAACTATTGTATGTTGGTCTAGATAAGATCTAGAAATTAAAAAAAATTATATTTCTGTTGGCTTTGTAGCTAAACAAAACCATTTGGAAGCTTTTTAGTCCTTATACCTTAGATTTAGTTGCCAACGTCTTAGTACAAGCTGTCAATAAGTAAACTTTCATATTCTCAATCATTTTTATTTCTTATGACGTCATAGCAAGAAGAGAATTTTGACATTTTGCGCTACCCAAATCCGGTGCAAAAATGCCGATGTCCGTAAAAGATCGGGAATCTCTACTCAAACGCCAGTCTGGCTCTCGTGGGATAACAGGCCAAATAATCATGCCGGATTCGAAACCGGTGCGAAATCTAAAAGCACAGATTACACGGACGCAGCAAAGGAAAGAAGCCAATGCTAATTTGCCATGGGAAAAACGAAGATGTCTGCCCAAAAAGGAGCATTGGCAAACCAAACGGGAGATCGAAATAGCCAAGTTCAAGAATATCGATTTCTCTCGCTCGGATCCGCAACTGACCGTTCAGACGCTTGAGTTTCCGGATGCTAATATCAAGCGCACAGAGATCGATAGACACGATGAATGTGGCAAGCGGGTTCTGCCCAAGAGAACCGGCAAAGATTTCTCCACTTCGAGTCAGCCCGGTTTTCGCGATGGGGTTTTTACGGTCAACATGCAGGCGAGGAGCTGCACCTCCACCAGCATACCAGGCAGGCCAGCCCCAACGAGAAAAAGCACTCAACGCCCCACCTCAAGCTCCCAAAGTGATGTTATCTCAATGCAAATGACTGACTCGTATCATGTGCGATCGTTGGAGCCGAAGCACTTTAAGGGCAATCAGTGGAAGAAGCCCTGCGAGGCTAGCAATGTGGTCGGAGCACCTCAGCCGCATATCGGACGTTGTCCGAAAAATTTTCAGCAACTGTCGAAACTGTCGCCGATGCGACAGAAGTTCTTTCTTACACAGGATCCGCGCAAGACGCACTGTCTGGTCAATCCGAGTGCGTTGCGCTACAAGCAACTGACCGAGGATCAGCAGTTCAAGGTGATCAACAAGATGGTCAAGCATGGCGATAATGTGTGCGCCAGTACCGGCTCTGAGTCATCCGATACGCATATATGTGAGGTCATTGACTTGGAGAATCCCGTCAACTTGGACTTTCAAGGCATGGACTATAAGAACACCTACGAGAAGGACGAACAGGAGCAGCAGAATCAGCAGACCTACTGGCGTGTCGTACGCTACATGCAGCGACGTCGTACAAAGAAGCACACCGAGCACAAGGTGGAGGCGGAACTGCAAGCAGAACGCCTGGCAATACCGCCTGTATTCAATACGAAAATCAAGGATGCGCCCGTGGCTGCGGAATCGCCTTCGAAGGATCTTAAGCTTGCTGAGCTGTTTCGCTCACCTGATAAGCCCAACAACAGAGACAAGATTGCCGAGGAGCAAAAGCGACGCGAGGCGCGCTACAAGGATATTTATCTGCGCAACAAGACCCGAAAGGCTGTACGGGATTCACAGCATTTAAGAGAGTTGGCAGCCGCTAAGGAGATCGAGGCACGCACCGTTGCCGAGCAGGATCTGCACGATGATGTGGCCAAAATTGATGATGCTATCGAGCGAAGCTTTCGCAAGTTCGAGTACATTCCGCTAGTGATAAATAAACGAAAGTTCTTCCCAAAAACACTGACAGAGACGGAACGCCTGAAGGCCATCATGCACAAGGAGAACTGTGTGCGCAAGGATCGGGCAAAGGTAGAGCAGGAGTTCTTTTTGGAGCGCACGGGCAAAGTGAAAAAGTTTCCCGATGCCGGACAGAATCTGGCCTGTAAGGAAAGCCTCGAGGGCAGCGTCGGCTCCACGCCCAGCGAGCAGAGTAGTGATGACGAAGACTATCTCAAGGTGGGCAAAATCGGCGACAAATTCCAGCTGCGCGGCTTTCACTTCAAGCATGGCGATGGTCTGCGTGGCAAACTGCATCACCACCAGATTATGGAGGGTCAGCGCACCGCCAAAGGTTGCCTAACCCGTGAAGAGTGGATCAATCAGCTGGCGCCGCGCAAAGAGCCCATCAAATTGGACATTGAGCGGGGCATTATCAAGGTGCTTGACCCAGACGATCCCAAACTGGATCTGTTTCCACCTCAACCGATGCTGCTGCACAAGCGCGAGAAGAAGAGCGGCATCAAGGAGTACATTGACAAGCGTCTGGGTCTCCACTATCATCGTGTGATGCACAAGAATTTGAAGCTGGTCAAGCCCCCGCTGAAATTCCATGTCAAGAAGTTTAATCTCATTCGGTATGTGTTCCCCGAAAAGATCATTGTGCCGGATGCACCTGATCTCGAAGCCGATATGGTGGACGCTTCCAAAGTGCAAACCACCCTCGAGTACATAACACTAAAGAGAAAAGTGGCCAAGGCGAAGGATCTCAAAAAGAAGTTAGCACGCATGAAACTCCTGGGTCTAAAATGTGTGGAGGCGAAACAATTGCGCGAGCAGTCGCCATGCGATGTCAAAGAGGAGGTACTCGATATGGACTGGGTACCGCCACAGGAGTTGGTCAAAGCGCCAGAGCCCATCGGCGCTGGTGAGGTGGAGGAGCGTATGATGGGCGGCAGTGAGTACGTGCCCCTCGAGATGAGGGGCAACATGCCAGCACCAAAGTTTCGAGAGAAAACACTACTCATACATCCGAGGCGACAACGTGACTATCTCGCTGAGAGACGACCAACGAATACGTTTATTGAAGGCATTCGCCAGTCGGGCATGCCATTGCTGGAGAAGATTGCGCCGGATAAGATTAAGTTTGCCAACGTGCGAACCGCAAAGCGACCCTACACGGCGAAGTTCGAGGCGCGACATCATCATGATCACTGGGACCCGACTCAGGTGAAAAACGTTCATGTGCACTACCAGACGAAGACCGTCTACCCGAAGATCACGGTGCAAGAGCAGCCGGAAAGGGTGCCCCTTGTAAATTTCATCAAGGCCAATCCTCCCTGTAAGCAATACATGAACACCGACTTGACAATGCCGAGCTACGATTTCGACAGCATGATCGCTAATCATTTGGCGGCAACGCGCACTGATAGCAAGGATGGAGCGCGGGAGATTGTGCAGGATCTGTGCCGTGCGCATGACTTCATCTTTCACTCACGCGATTCCAAGGAGCTGACGACACTCGATTTTCCAGGACGTCGCCAGTATCTCGACTTTTTGCATGAAACTCGTGAGGCACTGTACGAGATGAAGGACATTCAGCCGGGCGAGGAGCGTCTGCTCGTCGACCGTAAGGCGATTGTCGCTGAGCTCGAGGAGGATCTGAAGAGCATCGAGGAATGCCTTAGCTCACTGAGTAGCTCGGAATGCACAAATCTTACCAAAGACAGCGGCAGCTTTCTACTGCTGGAGGATGAAACGAAGATACCTTTGGACTATATACGCAAACCCCTAGTGCCCTTTGAGGAAATGCGTCGCTCTCGCTTCCAGGCGGAAGTCATCGATGTGGATGCCGAGGAGGAGAATCCTTATCGCATGCTGCCCTTCTCCGGTCAGCATAAGGAGCAGGCAGCCATGCTGGGCCCCAAGGACTCCTTCTTCACCTTTAACTCGCGGCTTCGCAACGGATTGCGCCTCAGACTTGAGGTACCTGTTCCGGATGTTCGTAACACTCTGCTGGGACCCGGCCCAACAAAATACTTTGGCTCTGTAATCACTGATCTCGATGAGAATTATATAGATGAGTTGAAAAATCGGGCAACGGTCAAGACTTTTAACTTCAAGACGGGCATGGAACTGTTGAAGGTTGCAACGCGTCTCAAATACGAATCGCTATTGATTCAGGGCAAAATGGTGCGCACCAAGATTTATGATTCTCTAAACGAGCACCACTGGCTGGAAATGAAGAAGACAGGGAAGCTTTACGAGGGCCTCTTTGCTAAGTGGGAGAAGAAGGAATACAATGCGGCCATGAAGCAGGTGTATCAAGTGAAGACCTACTACGAGATAACCGATAAGATGAAGCTGGAATTCCGGGAGCTGGAACGCGAACTCACCATGCTCAACATGGATATTGTGTTTATTGAGGGTCACTGGATACGTTGCGTCATGTTACAGAATTTTCACTACCTCCTAGGCGAAGAGGAATGGCGCGCCGAGAACGATTGGATCCATCGGGTGCCGGTAAAAAAGAGAGGCATGTTTGGCGCTGAGGAAGCCGAGCAACCCATTGAACCTATTGCAACCGAAGATGATGAGGATGTTGAGTATGAACTGGAACCGTATGATCAGTCCATTGCCAAGCGTACCACTGTCAACATTCGTGTGCGGGACAAAGATGACGCCTGGGCCATATATGACTTTTACTATGATGTCTACAAGAGGAATTTGCATCCCGTGTTGAAGGTATTTCCCAATGCCGAAGCCTTTCTCCAGGGAGTTGACAATTTGAAGAACAAGACTTTTATGCTGCTGCTGGAAATGCATTATACACTGTCCATACACACAGAGCTGCAGGGTAGGCTGGAGACCTTTGTTGACTGGTGCAACAAGGATCTGAAGGAAAAGCAGGAGTATGTGGCCCGCAAATCCGTTAGGAAGTTCTTCATGGAGGATCGCGCCATTGAGATGGAGGCACGTGTGAGAACCTATCTAGAAAAGCCAATTGAAAACTCTTTTGCCGACGAGGAATTCAACAAGTATCGCGGCGTCTTGACCGAAGTCTGGCGTCGCATTGTGCCCGCCACAGTGCGTGGGTCCAGTGATGTGATACCACTTGCCTCGGACATGGTGGCCTCCATCAGCACCGTTGTGTTGGAGTTGCTCGCCAAGTTTGAGCGCCTTGATATTGTGAAGGTGCGCGAACTGGAGATGACGCTGCGCAAGCGTCGTCGCTACCTGGAGAAGCTCTCCGCGCAGGCCTACCAGACAGAGCGACGTATCGATATGGAAATGAATAAGGTGCGACGCAACCTGGAGCCGCCCTTCAAGAAACCCAAGAAAGTGGGTCCCCTCCAGCGGCTGCACCTCAAGAAGCGTGTCAAAGAGATTATACCACCGCCGGTAATCATCTCTGAGAATACCAGAAACTATGTGCGCGCATTTGCCGAGGATGGTGTGGTTAGTGAGGGCTTCAGTCATGATTCTATGATGGTGGTTGACAATATGCAGGAACAGATTGTTCCCTTCTATTTCGATCATTTCCTTAAGCTCAATGGCTACACGCCCAATTATAATTTCAAGACAAATATCGAGATCCGTGATGGACCCGAGATAAATCGTTTTCGCATTCGCAATGTTATCCCAGATGTGCTCCTAAAGGTCGAGAATTGGGAGAATACGAACAAACAGATCATGGAAGACAATATTCAACGCAATCCCAAGATGTACGAGAATGTTAGCTAATTCATTTATTTTAAAAACTTTTCAAAGTTTCCAGTTATAACACCATTAAATTAAATTGCAAGTGCTCAAGCTCAGATTTATTGATCTCTTTAAAAGTAAATGGGCTCAAAATTTCTTACAACTAATACTTAGGATTTTCGATTGTCCTTATTTTGTACGATCTGTTACCACTGAGATTTGTCTCTGTCCATCTGGCATAAACTTCATATTTGTGGGGCTTATTTAATATCAAACTAAATTTTGAAATTTTTCAATTTTCACAATCTGTTTATTGAAAGGGTTTTTTTAATCCAAAAAACAAATAAATTAATTCTGATTAATATTCCAACGTTAAAGATGATTCAATCTCGACTTCTCTCTCTGTCTCTCTCGCTGTCTTTAATCTTTCGATTTCTATTTTACAATGACTTCTCTTTCCTGCGTGCATGCATATCTCTGTCATTTACGCTCTACTCGGTTTTTTAATTTTTTTCTTTTCATGTTTCACCAATATCTCGAAGTTTGCCGGAACAGCTGCATCTGTCGCTAAGCGTTGACTCTCTGTGCACCCCTTCTGCTGCTACACCCGCAGTGCCCTACTCAGTGCCTCAAGTTTGTACTGCTTTGGCCGTCATTATTTTTGTTTGTGCTGCAGCTGCATCGGCCATTTTCATTTTCTACCTTGTGTCCTAATTCATTGCCACCTGCATTGGACATTCTACGTGTGTTTGTCTTCGTCTTTCCCCTCTTCTACCTCTCTCTCTGCTGCCTCAGTTCGCTGTTATTTTTATAGTACAAAACTTGCTTTGCTCTTGTGTTATATTTGCACATAAATCACACAACTTTCTTGAAATTATTTTCTGCTGCTTTTTAGTTGAATTTTATAGTTCGGTCTTTTGCGACTATTTTTTGCAATGACTTGAATTTTTTTCGTACGCCGACATTTGTTTAAATAACAGCTTATTTTGCTTTTCTTTTTTCATGTTAGTAATAAAGCTTAATATGAAAAATTCAAGAATTAGCTGAACCTTGCGAAAAGTATTTTGTTTTTGTACAAAATGTTAACCGTGTTAAAGAAGACATCTTCGTACTCTCAAATTATTTACATTTAGCTTGCAAATATAAAGTTGGAGCTACCACATTTGGAAGCTAGATAACTGAATAGCTTTCAATGATTCCATGTATTTGTCTCTATTTGTTTTCTTTCATGAACAGCTCACAGAAACCATGTATGGTATCAATAAGGAATTTTTTCATTGATCTACCCCTAAACCCATGTCAAGCCCCCTAACAACTAATGGCAACTCCTGCCACGGCTTTTCGCAAAGTCACACAATTTCCATTAGTAGCTAATGAAGCATTAAAAAGTAAAAAAAAGAACACGAAAATACTTAACGCCATATTTCCAAGGAAGTGGCAAGCTTCTGTCAAAAAGCACAGCAGAGAAAACAAAAACGGGATAAAAAATGAAAAGAAATTGAGAAATAAAATAAAAAAGGAAGCGTAATATGCGTCTGGCTGATGGCGAGAAGCTCGTGTAGAGCGTGGAACGAAACGAGGATAAACGCTGAAATATAAAAGCATCACGAATTAAATACCTTTTAGCAATTAATCTGCTTAGCTAATGGACGATTTCAATGCAGACGACAACAGCAAGGAAGGAGGGGTTGGTGGGGGCCAAGATTTAGTGGAGAGGGCACAAATTGTTCCAGCCATGGCACTTACATTAGGCTTACGGCTCGTTGACCAGGCCAATGCGCCCTGGCTTATGCTACACTATTTCCAGACTAATTTCATTCAATAAACGCGCGCTCCATTGATGCAGCCTCTTGGCACATGAAGATGGGCGGTGGTTGTTGCGGGGGCGATTCACTTTTTGGTCTGTAACGTTCTGGACCTTGCTCTGTGCTCTGAGTACTCCCGGCCCATTTCTATAGTCAGCACTTGTGTGTTTGCCTTTTGACCGATGACAGCTAACTTGGAATTTAATTTATTTAGTTGCCATTTTAATTGACGAGGCCAGTTCGTTCTTATTTTTAATATCACTCAAGATTCTTTTGCCAGATTTGTGATTTGGCTTTGATTGGAATTATACAAATAATATTTTAGCTTCTCAAAAGAAATTTAATTTTGTTGAATTTGCAAAATATATCATAAATTCCTTGAGACCTTTGAAACGGCGCTTTTATCAATAAGCCAACAACTTTGAAACATATCCAGCGTACTACCTATGAGCTTATACCACATACTCAATATATATACATTTATTAAATACGTATGTGTGTGTATGAAACTTTTGCCAACATTTTTATGTGACGTGTGTTCATTTGTAACATTTGAAACATTTACAATATACTCCGGTTCGTTGCTGTTTTATTTATGTGGCAGGCCATCATATTTTACGTTATTATATATTGAACATGTACTTATGTTGCATAACAGGCGGTGTGTGGGTGATGTGTGGACTGTGTCGGGCTAGTCGGCCAACGGTCACATTATGATAAATCATGCCAGAGCATCGCAGCTGCTGTCATAAACAAAAATATTTGATTGAAATTACGTGGGCAGCTCCTGGAACTGCTCTGTCAGTTCACCTGACACAGAGGCCTGCTTCACAAATTAAAGTTTTCCACTCTCTGGCGAAATAACGCATTTCACATCAGTAATATCAACTTTTCCTGTGCCACCGAGCCCCAAATCAATTGAGAACTCGAAGTTATTGTTCTTGTCAGCCTGTCCGATTATGTACAACAAATTATGAAAGCAACATTGGTTAAATATTGATTGTCTCATTCATTAATTATAAACCACATCAAACTCAAGAGAGTCCTGAAGTTGAGCTGGAATTGGATGACTGTAAGCGAAGATGGCAGGGAATTTGTTGCTGAATGAGAATTGAGAAAATCCCTGTACTTTTATTATCTGCTAATAATACACCAGGAAACGGTAGTTACAATCTCAGCTCACCAACTAGTTAAATTTGGCCCGCTCTTAATCAAGTGTAGCTGAATTGAAATAAAATATTTGTCAATTGATTTATTTAGAACTCTTCGAAGTGGTGCGGGCTAGTTGGTTGCTATTGTACATTACAGATCTTTTGTGAATGTGTCCTGTGCGTTTGATATTAAATAAATTGACTAACACACACACACACACACACAAGTGTGCACGCAGGACATCAGAGCTGAGAGTCGTGTCGAGACCTGACAGAGTCGTAGGTAGTTCATCATGTCATGAAAATTGTATGGAAATTTAATTGAAAACATAAGCCAAGGATAACAGGCCAAAAAAGACAGGCAATCACACTCACATACATGAGCACACACATGAGCCACATCAAAATGGCGGCTACACACACACACACACACACACACACACACACACGTCCACGTACAGAGAGAGCTTAACAACTATGGCCGCCGTCTGCCTCCCAGCTGACTTCTCTGCTTATAGTGGCTGACGCGCAGGAAGTGTACGAAATGATATAAATAAATAAACAAACTACAAGATAAAGCTATTTGCAATTTGATTGTCAATTTTCATGAGGCTGGCAGCAGTCAGGATTGTCAGGACATTTCCGCCGCAAAACGAAACTTTTCCTTTTTTTTTTTGTTGTTCTGTTTTGTTGGTTTTGGTTGTTGTTTTTGCTGTGCCATCTGTCAGTGGTTTAGTCATTTGCTCATTGATGCACTCAATCAAATTTCATGAGTGATTTTTGTTACACTAAACTTTTGCCAGCTTTGGCTGCCATCTTAACTGTCAATTCTCATTTACATTTTGCACTTGATTGCCCCAAAATGGCATTTCATGTTCGGATGTATGACTTTCCCCGCGACATATCTCAGAATTGTTCCCATGGTTTACCATTCTGGGTTTCCCACAGACCACCACACCAAAAAGTTTAATTGAGTATTTCAGTTATGGACTCTACAACAACAATTTTGTAGTTTGAAATGCTTGCCAACAATTTTCCACACAATTAAAAACTGGCGTCAAATTATGGCGCACTTAATCCCACAAAAACCCACTGAACCGCCCTGTACCCACCAAACTGGGGCAACTTCAAAAGAGCCCCTCCCCCCACCCAAAAAAAACCTAATTAAAAAGCGCTTAATGCTAAAAACTCAGCGCACTGGGCGTGTGCTAATTTCATAATCCAAATAAAGTTTCAATTAATTTGGCTAGCGCACCATTTCAATTTTTTTACTTTCTCTTTTTTTTTTTGTTAGCATGCAAACGAAAGAAATTTTGTAGCTACCAAAAGCTTTCAAAAATGTTCAGCTTCAATGGTTTAGTAATTGTGATTTGAGTTGAGTTCAGTTAAGCTGCCACGGTGGTGGTTCGAATTTCTGTACGTTGCCCACCCAAGTGCTAAGCGTGCGGTTGGACTGTGAAAAATGGCGTCAAATGGAATGGGGGAAATAGCTAATGAAATAAAAATTGGTGAAAAATAATTATATAAGAGTTCAAGCAGTGATGTTCGAAAATACACCAAACTGAAATCGCCATTCAATATCAAGGCTTGTGCTTGAGGCTCTACAGAGATCATTTACGCTTGGGACATTTGTATAGGGTCGAATGGTATGCAAAGGTAAGTCCCAGGAGGATCAAGTATAAGGCTCATTAATGGAATTAGAGAAGTTTTCCTGACATGTTTTAAAACACTCTGATAAAATGTGATGAGCTATGTGTTAGAAGAGTAATTATCTGCAACATGACCATTTCAGAATTATTCATTTATTAATAAACTCAATTGACCAGCGCAAAGTTCTTGTGATCCCCATCTGTTAAGATAGAACAATTTGAGAATTCTCACAATAGCTGCTCACATTATCTGCTATTTCGCTATCTCTCACTCCCCCAGCACCAGTGGACATTAAAAGGTATTTCAAATTTAAATACGCCCATAAATGTCGAAGAAGCGGGAAAGTACCAAACAAATAATGGTCCTTTCAACCCGCCAATTGTCAACTCATCTGGCGTGGCATTAACCCCATGACATCGACACACAAAAACCAGCGCAGACTGAGCCGCAAAAAATGTTTGGCAGCAAAAATTATAAACCACTCGAGCATATTTTGCAAGTCCCCAAACCACCCGAGACTCCAACCACGCATCTTTCATGTGGATGGCCAAACTTTATTTTTGATTTTGTTGCGTTGCTTTCGCTTTGTGATTGTTGTTGTTATACGCTTACCATTTTTCATGAGCGGTCGAAAAAAGTTAAAACGGAAATGCGACCATACAAGCGGATATGAGACGGGTGGAGCAATACATATAGATGCGATATATAACCGAGAGACCGCGTCGCGTCAACCTATAAATAAAAGAAATGCGCCCCGAAATCCCCAATGCCCGACATGGAGTATGCAACATTTGTAACTGCGTGGACAGCGCCTGGATGTGGACGATGGATTGGATTCCCCTTTAGGAAGTTTTCGCTTTTTCTTTTTTTTTATATTCATTTTATTTTTGCTGCGTGTTTGGGTTATTAACAGGCGACTAGAAGCAAATATATGAGCATACTTTTTGGCTGGCAGTCAAAGCGCAGCCAGCGACCGGAAGCAGGCGAAATTATTTTGAAACTGCTTGATGTCTGACAAAGAAATGCAGAGAGCTAGAAAGAGTGAGACAGAGAGAGAGAGAGAGCGAGGGAGTTAGAGTGTGTGTCCGAGGAATGTTACGACATAATGTGAAACAAAAGCTCTGAAAAACGTCAGTCATCAGGCTATGACTATGAAAGGGGGAATGCGCTTTAAACGTCAGCCATTTATTAAGCCCGGCTACATCAGTAGCAGACAGACATATCGCAAACGGCAAACGGCAAACGGCAACCGGCAGCAGCCGTCAGAGTCGATTGCACGAGTCACTCAGACGGTCAGTGTTGAATGCGCAGACAGTCCAGACAGTTGGTCCGGCCAATCCTTGCGGTCAGCCAAATGACAGGAGTATATTGCCGCATTTCTGCATTGTTAAGCTCCTTAAGCTTTAAGCTAAATGCAAATGGACACAATAATCAAAAAGAGAATAGCAACTGGCTGACCTTGTTGGTTTTATCTCTTGCATAGCTGCGTATGTTTTGATCGGAGCGTATCGAGAGAGACCTCCGATTCGAGCATGTCTGGATCAAGATAATTGCCATAGCAGCCGCTAGCGAGCAGTCTCACTGACCCCATCCTCATTCGGCGCCTTGAGAAGTTACATTCAAAGAAAAGCCTATAACCAGGCTTAGTCAGATTTTCAAAATAAGTAACTTTCAATATTAAGTGTTTTGTAAAGCGCCCTAAAATTCTGAAGACCCTGAATAGTTCCAGCGAAATATATATTTAAGAAAAATAAAATGTTGGTCGCTGAATGAATTTAAAGAATTAAAGTAAAAAAAGTCACCAATTAATAAAAAAGTTTGTTTTTATCTTAAAATGTGTTCACTTTTCATTCATTTTTTTAGCCAAACAAACTATCATGTTCGACCGTAAAATTTTTTTGCAGAGCAATACTCAACGGTTTATATTTAAAAGCCAAAAAATATTGCTGAGCATGTCGCTCCTACCGTTCCAATGCCAGACTCCATGCGTCCACCCCATTTTCCCCCCGCTGCAACCTCTCAGCACCACCTCCAGTTACTTAGCCAAAATACGCAAAAATTCAAACATTAAAAGTCCATTACCATTGCATGCTTTGCAGCAACGAGAGACGTCGACATTTTTTGAATTATACATTTATTTGACAATTTGGGCACGGTGTTGAAAGGGGAAGCACCACCATATGGAATCCAACACCGAGTTTAACTGCTCACCAGGTTATTGTGGGGGTAGTCGAAATATAACGTATACGCCATGAATATGCACACGAATGTATTTAATTCTTTTTTGCCCGACAAACGGAAATGGAGCTCTATTGGCGCCTCTGACATCCGGTATGCCAGCATTTTATTATATTTTATCTTTCAGTTTTTATGGACTGCCAGCCAATGCCATCAAAATGGCAACAAACTTAACGCAAAATTCTGGCCCGCAGCAGTTTTCATTGTTTGGCTAATTTTAACTTCATGCCTGCTCTTGCCTTTTGATCAACGAAATTCAACTCTGTTGCATTATATTCTGTTACCCGCACTTATGGTCAAATTAGCTGCAAAACTCTGGACACAAAACAAATATTTGCCGCATTATTGATTTAACTGAGTTTTTTGCCACAAACCGAATGCAATGGAAATGTATTTAATTAAAAATATATTTGCCGTTTTTTGCATGAATACTCAAAAGGTATGGCATATTTCCTGTAGCATTTTACGTGTTTAAGCGGGCCATTGAAAATTGTGCTTTTGAGGCAACTGAGTGTTGAGCCGGTCTAGTTGGTAGTTTGAATGGAGTTAAACCTGAAATCCGTTGAACAATTGTAGAATTTGGGCAGTGTATGAACTTTCAGAATAGAAAACGGATAAGTTAAAACACAGATTGGGGTAACAAATGAGATTAATGTAGAACAGAAGAAATTTGATTATGTCTATTGCACATTACAAAATAATTTAAAAAGTTGATAGTGAATGTTATTTCATACTAAAATAAGCCATTAAGCTCAGCACTTGCTTCTAATTAATTACGTATGAAAATTTTAACAAATTTACCTAACTAAGTGTCACTAGAGATTTTTTTTTTGGAGTGCAATAAATTGGATATAAGTTTGAGGACTTTTCGGCTTACTTCGCAACACATATGCTCTTATTGGAGAGCAGTCATTTGCTCTTGTGCCTAACATATCATATGTTGTTCAGATGGAACCCTTTTAGGGCCTTGACAAATACAGTCACATGTTCAACGCCACTTAAAGCCAGTCGACTGGCTTTTAATGCATGCCCTGAAATTAGTACACATTTAAAATGTTCACTGGAAAGCAACAAAAGCAACAACAGCAACAAAAACAACAAAGGGACAATTTGCTTGGGCGACCCGACGCTGATTATGATGACGACCTGGGCACATTAATGCTGATGATGTTGCCGCTAAGTAGCACTCCCAGATCCCATTCCTGCAGGTAAAGCCCGCAGTGGGTAAACAAATGTGGCTTCAACTGCAAACGTTGCCAGAGAGAGAGAGATAGAGAGAGAGAGAGAGGGGGTGAGAGAAAGAGTTTTGTGTTGCGACCAAAAAAAATAAGTCTTGGTGGTTGCCAGGATAGAAACAGCTCTGAAAATTAAGTCGCGCTTACTTTCTCTCTCTCTCTCGCCCCGCCACTGGCCTTCTCATGCCATCTCGCTCTCTTGGCTTTGCAATTAAATATGCACATTCTCATTAAAAGTTTGCGCCATTAATAAACGCCAACAGGGATGTAATTTAATACGGTTAAAAAGTACGACACGTGGAACCCAGAAAGCAAGACATGCAGACTGCCAGGTTGAGAGAGTGGATTGGCGTTGGAGATGGAGGCGCCCAAAAGTGGGTGGGTCTTCTGCCAGCCGTCACCTACACACACACTGCATTACATTAAACATGCAGCCCTTGGAGAGTTGCCTTAACGCTCCCAAACAAAGCTCATAAAATTTGCAAATGTAAATAATTTTCTTAACGAAATTTTCACGTTGCTCGCTTTGCTACTTTGGCTAAGACCACATTAAAGCTTCGTCAGGACACGGCGCAAATTTGTCAACTGACAGGACCAGTCTCGGCATAACACATATGGCTAGTGCTTGCTAAGATGCAGCTACTCCACTACTTCCTCCCACACATGCATAAATAATAAATAATTGAAAATGTCACACGAGAATTGTTCGCTTCGTGTGAACTCTGCCAGCCAACAATTTGGCCTTAATATTAGAACAGACCATGCAAAGACTTTAGCCTTTATATATTTATCTAGCTAACCGGCATATTGGCTTTGTCATTTCATTAGCTACATATGCAAAAATAATTGAACAAACAGCGAACCTTAAGAATAGATTTGTCAAGGGACAGTTTCTGCAGACATTTTTACTTTTTCTTCACTGAATTTGACCAACTTGAAAGAATTATAAAGATTTTATTTTAATTGTTATGTAATTTTTCTTTTCTTTTTTGTTTGGGTTTCTTTACCTGTCCATATTGAGTTTTTCTATGATTATTATTAATTCTGTTTAATACTTTAGGTCTTCGTAAGTTGAACCTGCTTAAGTATAAATGGTTATAGCTAATAGCTTTGGTTAACTGTTCATGTTATAGATACACAAGCAGCTTGTATGAGCAATTAATATGTATAAATTATATTAAGTAAGTGTATCTAATAGTTAATCAAGTGAGTTTCGCTTCCGTCTAAGTAGTTTCTTGGAGAAACACATTAATTGCGTACAACTAGGCACTGTGGCAAAACGTTGACAGTTCGCTGTCTTGGCTGGCGTTTTCTTGGGCCAATTCCGGCGGGAAATTAAAGTAAGAGTTTACGCTTTTTTAGCCGCAAAACAGACACACACACACACACACGCACCTCGGCCACGCACACAACAAGTTTGTTTGTGGCGGAGTGGAGGGGTCGTGAAGTGCGGGTGCGGGGAGGCGTTGCAAGAAAGAAGAGCACATGAAATTGTTGCTCATTATGTATTTATGTCAATTTCTGGGTCGCTCTTTCGGATTGCGTGAGCATTTATGTGTGAGTGTGTATGTGTGTGGCAGGCCGCAATGACATGTAAAACCTTTTTGGGCCTACAGTCTGCTTCTTACTCACATCCACCTGGCCAACATTTAATGACTTTGGCTTGCTCTCTTTTGGGACGCATTTAGCGTGTAAATTTTGCTGTACATTTTCGCCGTTACATTTTTACTCCTTCAGCACTCGTAAAGGTGTGTGCGTGTGTGCATATTTCAGTTATTTTTATTTGAGCGTTACTTTTTACACACACAGATACCGATACACATATGTGTAAGCACATATATGAGCACGTTTGCCTGTCGTTTTAATATGTTCGTGTATTTTGGCATTCGATGGGGACCTTTATATTCATGCAGCGTTAAAGTTTTTGTGAGTACTACGTATTGTAAAGGGATTTGCTTTGTGACTGACTCGCTAACGCTGATGACTCGGGCGCATGATGAAAATACATTTATACGGTTATCGTATATGGCATAAATCATAAAATGCCAGAAATGAGTGCAGCTCATTTCGGGAAGAGCTAACCAGTAACCGAAAAGATGACAAAACATATTCAAACACTAGTGGTTTACCTGTGTTATAAGACCTCAAGATTTCCTTGCAAATGCGAAATTGAAGAATATTAAATAAACTAAAGCCATTTAATTTATTTTAACTCCTTATTGATTAGTCAAGTTTATTAAATTGATAACTGGAAATATAAAAAGGATGTATTTGAATGAAAGCCTTGTTTTGTTAATGATTCACCAAAGTAATTCCAATTTTGTAATTGTTTTACTTTACTGAAACATATATAAATAGAATTAATAATCCTCCTAACCCATTAATGTGGACCCTTTTCAAATACTTGTGTATACATATGTAGTTAGCTTTCAGTTCTCGCACACACACAGTAAATTTATCTGTCCCTGATAATATGCGTGCTTGGCATTGTTGTTTCGCATGCATTAACTAAACTCATTGCTGGCAACCTGATAAATAATTGAAAAGAAAGCAAAAACGAAGCACATGGCTGGCAAAACTTGGGCTCTTGCAGTCTTGAGTCTTTGACTTAGGAACTACCTGTCAGACGGAGCCGGAAGATGCCACTGAGACAACGCATGAGTTTGTCTGCTTCTAAAATAAATTTACTTGCATGCCAGAAACATACAACACCCACACCCACACACACACACGCACACACAGTCGAGTGCACTCTGCTAACTAAATTTTGCGCTGCGTACGCGACTCAGTGGAGTGCAAAAGGCATTGGACTGACTCGGACTGACTTACAGCAAGATAAGCAGCCGAGTATGAGTTACAGGTTAATTTATTATTGAAACTAATGTTGGCAGTCCAATGGAGTTCGAGATGAGATTGGGATTGGGGTTGATATTGGGGCAGGAGGGAGGGGGGAAGCGCACACAATGTCTTTGCAGGTGCCATGCTGACGTCGCCGGTTTGGTGAATCGTTGGCTGGGGCCTTTCGCTGGCTGGTAGGCTGAGCCTGAGGCGCAAATTATGAAATTCAACTTGACAAATGTCAGTGACATTAATTAAACGCCAAGATATGGCAACAGCAGCTCGAAAGCTTACCATGCTGGCAGCTGTGCACTGCGAAAGGATTAAGCTCTTTAAGGGATTTAAGCGAGATTTGCGAACTTAACTATCTTGTACTTGTAAGCCGATTTCTCTGATAAGTCAGCTGCCGCGTCAAATTGCGCAGCTTGTTCGAAATTCAATTGAACTTAATTTGCACAAGCCTCGTACACGAAACGGTTTTGCTCTATGCAGTGTCTGGTGGATTCTTTAAGGCAAACAACGCCTTAAATTAAATCCCAACTTTTAAAGCAGCCTGCTTTGTTCGATTCGTATTTTATATGTTTATTTTTTTTCTTGCTTTTTACGCACACTTTGCCAACTTCCGCTTCCGGCGGCAAGCAAAGCAAAGCAATGCAAACACAGCCCACTCTCGACTTCTTCCCCTCAGCCCGTCATTTTCTGGCTGCTTTTTGTTTTTACTGGCATAAAAATCATTAAACTGATTTATATTCCGTTTGATTCCCTCATTTTCCTCGACTTCGCGTCATGTGTGCCTGTCGCTGAAATTTTGCTGCTCTTTCCTCCTTTCCTCATGTGGCATATCAGCTTATTTTTTGTAGTGATCCTTGCTTTGAACATTTTCAGACTAATTTTATTAAAACAATATTAATCTTCGCGTAAAAAGTTTATCTTAGTTAGAGCGCTATTCATTTACCTTCTTTTTAATATACATTTTAAGTATCCGCTGCACGCTTTCTAATACACATTGTCTATATGGTATCTCAATGTCGGGTATTCATTCTTGTTGCTTATTTCGTTTTTCTCCTTGTTCCGACGACTGAACTTGAGTTCAAGTTTGATAAAAGGGTCGCCTGACAGACCATGCCCATGCCCAGTTGCAGACCCATACGAGATTCGATAATTCAAGTAAATTTCGCATGTGTCGGGGTCGCTCAAGGGTTAAGTGATTTCTTTTGTTTTTCTTTTTTCTTTTTTTGTTCATCTGCTCTTATGCTATGCATTTAGTCAACTGTAAAATAAAGTCGCATAAATAAACGCACCAAGCAGCAAGCACATGAAAAATTTAAAGTTTTTCCAAACAAATAATTTAAATATTCAACTATTGATTATAATCAGAAATAAGCACACTGTCCTTCAATCTCTCTCTCTCTCTCTCTCTGTCGTTCTCCCTCTCTATCGCTCAGTGTTGGGTAATGTGCTGCAGGCTGTGACCAATATCAAAAATTGTTGACCCAAAATGTTTGCACAGTTGTTGCCTTCAGCTTGGTTACCCAAAAAACCAGCGCAATCGACCAGCTCCGCCCCGCCCCGTCTCCCCATCTGGCCGTCTTCCTCCTGCTGGAAAGCCGGCCACCTTGAAAGGGTTGTCGTTACTGAAATTCAATTCAATTTCGTTGAAATGTTTTATTATATGCATTTTGTTGTTGCTGTTGTTGTTTTGGTTCTGCCTGATTTTAATGTAATTGCCGGTAATAGCAAACACTTTGTATGGGCTAACAAGTTGTTGTTGTCGTTGTTGTTGCCGTTTTTGATGTTGTTGTCTTTGTTGCTGTTGTCGTTGATGTTGCTGACTGCTTGTTGTTATTGCTATTGGCGGGTACGCCTAATGTTTGTATGATAATTTCTCGTATCTCATTTATACTTATTCCAAATTGAATTATAATTTTAAATTAATTTTAATATGTTTGGCGGCATAGATATCGATATCAATTCGTATAAGCAGCAAAAGCTGTGGAATAAATGTTGTGATTGTAAAAACGGGAATGAACTTAAATTTATTTTTGCTAGTTAGCCACGTGTTAGAATCTTAAAGTTAAGTGTGCGTTAGTTTACTTTAGTGTGGCCAATAAAATGTTCGAAAATTGTATGTATATAAACGAAACACCAGCATTAAATACATATAAATATATACAAAACATAGAATACATAAAGTGTGTGGCCGTCACTCACTTTATTTTATTCAAATCGATTGATTCCTTCTTCTTCAAGTTGGTGATCACACAATTGATATCGATGTCGATCTTATGTACATACATATGTTAAATTATAGTAAGTATTCAGTGGGCACAAGGAAGCATCTCCGAACCCCTAAAGTATATATATTCTTTATCAGAATCAACTGCCGAGTTGATCAAGCCATGTCCGTAAACAAAGGATCTGAGCGACTAATAGAGACAAGGACTTTAAATTTTGAATATTAGCTCTCGCATAAAACGCCAGATAATTTTTCATTTATTTTATTATTTATTTTAGATAGCTTTAAAAGAGCTTCATAGGTATGGCTTATCAATTGATATACAATATACATACGTATTGATCAACTGGCCAGATTTCATTAAAATCGGAAAAGGCGTATTTTAATCGATTTAAACTATACAGATGGATTCAGGGCATGTCCTAATAGAGCTCTCTCGACTGGAGCATTAATTCTTGTTTCAATAGTGCCTTTAAGGTTTGCGTAGTTAATTTAGTAAATGTATATACAATGTAGGTATTCACAATGAGCACGTGAACAGCTCGCATCGTCTTTGATAATTGTTTTTGATGTGGCATGAAAAATGTGGGGTGGGCAAAGCAAGGGGAGTAATATAAGGAAGTGGCAATGTACAGATGTATTTATATAACTATGCGAGCGCAATATCTTATCAATTTGATTGTATTGAGTAATTACTACGCATATCGCATCTAAAATACTACGAAATATAGATTCCACAAATAAACCAAAAACATGTGTTGCAACATTGTTCGGCAATTGCAACCTATAGAATTTCTGCAAGGGACTAAAAATAGCCAATAAAAAATGATCAAACACACTTAAGATATTTTCTAGATTAATAATATTATAAATTCTGTAAATTTATTAATTAAAACATGACCAAATTTGATTTACTTGATATGTGCTCCAAAAATAATCAAATACAACTATTTTCACTATTCTGCAAATTTTTTGAAGAAAGAATATTTATCTTGGTTACTCCAAAGATTATATACCCTTCCAGACCGAAATTTACCTTCCATTACAAAAAGGTTTATGGCTATAACATCTGTTAGCTGACACGGTTAGTGTGTCTTTGTTTTTGTGCGTATATATGTGTGTGTGTGGGTAAACAACTAATTAATTCAACAATTGTAAATTCCTTTGATAAATATATTTATACATATGTATAAATATGTATATATAGATATACATAAAAATATGTATATATAGCGACGAATAATGTATGTATTATCTATGCAGTGTATCCAAGTTTAGTTTGTGAAGATTTTTATTTATTAATTAAATTAATTGAAGAAAAAAAAGCAGCACTCAAGATAATATCGAAAAGTATCACACTATCAGACATAAAGTATAGATAGACTTGCCGATAAGGCACCCGAAAATAGGATTCCTTTCCTCCAGATGCTTATCGGCCCACTAGCGCTACCATATAAAAGCGGGTGCCACTGGCGACCATGTTATATGTGTAAAGAGCTTTGTGCCAAGTCTTTTGATAGACCAAGCGAACACACATTAGGAATAGCTTTTCCCTCTCTCAGTCCATTGAATATGAGAGTTCATTACGGTATGGAATGGCCAACGACCTTAGCACCAGCAACGAGTTAACCCTTAACCATTCTACACTCTTACAGTTCTTGCCTGCCTGGCTCTTCTGGTGGCCGCCACCAGTGCTGCCAACATAAGACCTTCGGTTGAAGCTGTGGACAATGACCTGTACCGCGCGTTTCTCTGTTTGAACAAGCTCAATGGATTCCGCGCTCTGGTCCCCGGCAGCTGCTCTAAGTACTACGAGTGCCAGAATGGTGTCGCAGTGGAGACCGCCTGCTCACGTTACTATGATCCCAAGGTCCAGGGTTGTGTCGACTACAACACCGGATGCGTTGAGACGATGCAAACAGCAGCAATAGGTGGAGGCTCAGATACTGCCGCGCAGCCATGTGCAGAGCCAATAACCACCACCTGTACCCCACCCGTGACTACACCGTGTGCGCCCATACCGGCAACAACAACGACATCAACAACACCAACAACTACTACAACCACAACTACTGAATGTGCATCAACGACAACAACAACGACAACAACTACGACAACTACTACAACCACAACGAAGGCAACAACAAAAACAACACCAACAACAACTACAACCACAACAACGACAACAACAACACCAACAACTACTACAACCACAACCACAACAACGACAACAACAACAACTACTGAGTGTGCAACAACCACAACAACGACAACAACTACGACAACAACAACTACTACAACCACAACAACACCAACAACTACTACAACAACAACTACAACCACAACAACGACAACAACAACACCAAAAACTACTACAACCACAACCACAACAACGACAACAACAACAACTACTGAGTGTGCAACAACCACAACAACGACAACAACTACGACGACAACAACTACTACAACCACAACAACGACGAAAACAACACCAACAACGACAACAACTACGACAACTACTACTACAACCACAACAACGACAACAACAACAACAACACCAACAACGACTACAACCACGACCACAACAACTACTACAACGACAACAACAACAACTACTGAGTGTGCAACAACCACTACAACGACAACAACTACGACAACTACTACAACCACAACAACGACAACAACAACAACTACTACAACCACAACAACGACGACAACACCAACAACTACTACAACCACAACCACAACAACGACAACAACAACTTCTACAACTACAACTACAACCACGACCACAACAACAACAACAACTACTGAGTGTGCAACAACCACAACAACGACAACAACTACGACAACTACTACAACCACAACAACGACAACAACAACAACTACTACAACCACAACAACGACGACAACACCAACAACTACTACAACCACAACCACAACAACGACAACAACAACTTCTACAACTACAACAACGACAACAACAACTACTACAACTACAACAACGACAACAACAACAACTACTGAGTGTGCAACAACCACAACGACAACAACAACAACTACTACAACCACAACAACGACAACAACAACTTCTACAACCACAACTACAACCACGACCACAACAACAACAACAACAACAACTACTGAGTGTGCAACAACCACAACAACGACAACAACTACGACAACTACTACAACCACAACAACGACAACAACAACAACTACTACAACCACAACAACGACGACAACACCAACAACTACTACAACCACAACCACAACAACGACAACAACAACTTCTACAACTACAACAACGACAACAACACCTACTACAACTACAACAACGACAACAACAACAACTACTGAGTGTGCAACAACCACAACAACGACAACAACTACGACGACTACTACAACAACAAGAACAACAACTACTACAACACCAAAAACGACAACAACGACAACAACAACATCTACAACTACAACAACGACAACAACAACAACTACTGAGTGTGCAACAACGACAACAACGACAACAACAACCACAACAACGACAACGACAACAACAACAACAACAACACCAACAACTACGACAACCACAACCACAACAACGACAACAACGACAACAACAACATCTACAACTACAACAACGACAACAACAACAACTACTGAGTGTGCAACAACCACAACAACGACAACCACAACGACAACAACAACCACAACAACGACAACAACACCAATAACTACTAAAACCACAACCACAACAACGACAACAACAACTACTACAACTACAACAACGACAACAACAACAACTACTGAGTGTGCAACAACCACAACAACGACAACAACAACAACTACTACAACCACAACAACGACAACAACAACTTCTACAACCACAACTACAACCACGACCACAACAACAACAACAACTACTGAGTGTGCAACAACCACAACAACGACAACAACTACGACAACTACTGCAACCACAACAACGACAACAACTACTGAGTGTGCATCATCGACACCAATAACTACTACATCAAAAACTACTACAGCAAAAACTACTACAGCAAAAACGACTACAACAAAAACGACAACAGCAACAACTACTGAGTGTGCATCATCGACACCAACAACTACTACAGCAAAAACTACTACAACAAAAACGACTACAACAAAAACGACAACAGCAACAACTAATGAGTGTGAATCATCGACACCAACAACAACTACAACAACCTGCATTGAACTCGTGACTACCCCTTCAACAACCACAACCTGCCCAACAACGACAACGATAGCAGTTGAAACAACCACTTGTGTAGAAACAACAACCGCATGTGTAGAAACAACAACCGCATGCCCTTCAGCAGCTGGCGCTAAGGTAGGACAGTCATCGGTTCATGTGAGGCCCGCCTTCAGACCGTTGCCCGAGGTGCTGGCACATGCAGTGCAAATGGCACATTCGCCAACTAAGGAATTGAACATGGAAGTCTACACGAGCTATGTGTGCCGCAACAAGCCGGATGGATTCTTGCTGGCCTCCCTGACCAGCTGCAGTGACTACTATATCTGCCGGTTCGGCAAGCCCCTTAAGGTTAGCTGTGGCAACAAGTACTTCAACGCGCTGAAGGGTATCTGTGACTTGCCCGAAAATACACGCTGCGTGCAACCGAAGGCTTAAATTTTTACTCAATGACACCATTCGCAACATAAGAGCGACTTATCCACCAGATGACCAATTCTAATACTATAATATAATGCACATGAGTTGTGCATATACATTTAAAGTAATACCAATGCAAATGCTAATACAGGCCATAAAAATTCCAATCAGTTTGTGTTTTTACTTTTTCTGGGTACATTATTTAACGTGGTAGGGTCGCAAAATCTTTTTTTTTTACCATATTTTTCGAATCGATCATCTAGTTATGCTTTTTATTGCGCATAAATTTCTATTAGAACAAAACATCATAAGTTTTGGTGGGATTTTTAAAGGTTGATATCAGTCAGAGAACTTTTAAAAATACCAAATCTCAAATCGCAATTGGCGAATTATTTGGTGACAATTCCGAAAGAAATAATTTAGAATTAAGTTATCTACTCTTATACTTAACTTCTACATCAGACCTTTTAAAGTCACATTAATTTTCTCATTTGAAAACTTCATGATTAGATATATATTTTGTAAAATTTGTGACAAATACAAATGTTTTCTTCGGTCTGATAGCCATATAATTCGAATTTAAGGAAGTAAAAAGCCGGACAAATTGCCGTTTCTTAGTCAGAGTGCCATTCAGCGAAACTCAACTGGCGGCTGAAGACTTCCAGGAAACTCAGCTTGACAAGCTGCTGGTGTACAGGAGCATCATCGTGCCCACATGGGCATATGGGATTCCATTTTGGGGCACAGCTGCAAAATCGTGGATTAACCAAATTCAAGTCTTGCAGAACAAGGTGCTAAGAGACATCTCTGGTGCTCCACTTCATGTGAGCAATGACTTCAGTGTGCCGACAGTCTTGCGGCAAATAAATCGCTATACAAGTCGTTATAATGACCGGTTGCATAACCATGTCAACCCATTGGCTTGCTCACTAGGGTCAAACACAACCCGCAGACGTTTAAAGAGCCACCACACCAGCGAACTCTGGACAGTTGGGCGTTAATTGTAACGTTAATGTGCAACAATTGTTATATTTGATGTTATGTAATATTAAATACTTTAAATTCACTGTTATTATTTATACTTCTACAAAACAATATTTTGTAAAATTTCAATAGGTTGATCAATGTCAAATGAAATTGTTACATAAAAAAAAGTAATGTGTGAAATGACTAAGTGTCTGCATTTCGCGACGAAGAATGGAAGAATGTATGTATAATGTATGCAGTGTTGCCAAGTTCAGTTTGTGATAAGTTCGAATGCGAACAATTAAATTAATTGAAGAAAAAAAAAGTCATCGCTTAGTAGCGGCAAGTGATATCGATAAGATAAGATGTATTTGGCCAAAAGGCAACATATCAAAACAATAGAAAACACATAACGAACAGCATCCTGAGCAGCAGTCAATATCAAGGTAATATCGAAAAGTATCACACTATCAGACATATAGTATCGATAGACATGCCGATAAGGCATCCGAAAACAAGATTCCTGTCCTCCAGATGCTTATCGACCCACTAGCGCTACCATATAAAAGCGGGTGCCACTGGCGACCAAGTCATTTGTATAAAGAGCTTTGTGCCAAGTCTTCTGATAGACCAAGCGAACACACATTAGGAAAAGCTTTTCCCACTCTCAGTCCATTGAATATGAGAGTTCATTATGGTATGGAATGGCCAACGACCTTAGCACCAGCAACGAGTTAACCCTTAACCGTTCTACACTCTTACAGTTTTTGCCTGCCTGGCTCTTCTGGTGGCCGCCACTAGTGCTGCCAAAAGAAGACCATCGGTAGGACCTGTGAATAACCGGCTGTACCGCCCCTTTGTCTGTTTGGAAAAGCTCAATGGATTCCGCGCTCTGGTCCCCGGCAGCTGCTCTAAGTACTACGAGTGCCAGAATGGTGTCGCAGTGGAGACCGCCTGCTCACGTTACTATGATCCCAAGGTCCAGGGTTGTGTCGACTACAACACCGGATGCGTTGAGATGATGCAAACAGCAGCAATAGGTGGAGGCTCAGATACTGCCGCGCAGCCATGTGCAGAGCCAATAACCACCACCTGTTCCCCATCCGAGACCACCTCTTGTGCACCAACCACAACCACCTGCATTGAACCCGTGACTACCCCTTCAACAACTACAACCTGCCCAACAACGACAACTACAACAACAACTTGTTCACCAACAGTTGAAACAACCACTTGTGTAGAAACAACACCAACCACAACTACCTGCATTGAACCCGTGACTACCCCTTCAACAACAACAACCTGCCCAACAACGACAACTACTACTTGCGAACCATCAACAACAACTTCTTCCTCGGCAGTTGAAACAACCACTTGTGTAGAAACAACACCACCCACAACCACCTGCATTGAACCCGTGACTACCCCTTCAACAACAACAACCTGCCCAACAACGACAACTACTACTTGCGAACCATCAACAACAACTTCTTCCTCGGCAGTTGAAACAACCACTTGTGTAGAAACAACACCACCCACAACCACCTGCATTGAACCCGTGACTACCCCTTCAACAACAACAACCTGCCCAACAACGACAACTACTACTTGCGAACCATCAACAACAACTTGTTCACCAACAGTTGAAACAACCACTTGTGTAGAAACAACACCAACCACAACTACCTGCATTGAACTCGTGACTACCCCTTCAACAACCACAACCTGCCCAACAACGACAACGATAGCAGTTGAAACAACCACTTGTGTAGAAACAACAACCGCATGTGTAGAAACAACAACCGCATGCCCTTCAGCAGCTGGCGCTAAGGTAGGACAGTCATCGGTTCATGTGAGGCCCGCCTTCAGACCGTTGCCCGAGGTGCTGGCACATACAGTGCAAATGACACATTCGCCAACTAAGGAATTGAACATGGAAGTCTACACGGGCTATGTGTGCCGCAACAAGCCGGATGGATTCTTGCTGGCCTCCCTGACCAGCTGCAGTGACTACTATATCTGCCGGTACTCCACGCCCCTTAAGGTTAGCTGTGGCAACAAGTACTTCAACGCGCTGAAGGGTATCTGTGACTTGCCCGAAAATACACGCTGCGTGCAACCGAAGGTTTAGATTTCGACTCAATGACACCATTCGCAGCATAAGAGCGGCTTATCCACCAGATGACCAATTCTAGTACTATACTATAATGCATATGAGTTGTGCATATACATTTAAAGTAATACCAATGCAAATGCTAATACAGGCCATAAAAATTCCAATCAGTTTGTGTTTTTACTTTAGCAGTGTTCATTGTATTCGATTTATTGACAGTCAAAACTAAATTATCTATCTTTCTAAAACACATCTGATAAATTTACATTATTAACACCTCTTCTTCAAGTTGGCGATCACACAATTGATATCGATCGACACCGGTATCAATGATAAGTACATATTTCCATGTTAGGTTTCAGATGTTACGTTACAGTCTTAGTATTGTTTCACTCTCTCCGTTTTGCTCTCTTTATAATGCTTTGATCGCGGCGCCGTAAAGACCACTTCTGGCGGCACCAATTGGACCAGTTCCAGCTCCAGCTTTTGCTTACGTGTTAGATCATCATGCAGCCATTGCAATGCATCGCCCTTACGCTTGGCTACACATAACAAGTGGCTCTGCCTCTCAGTCAATTGGTACAATTCGGTAGCATTCTTTACATGAAAAATGAACGTCCATATCCAAAACAGCTTTCCTTGTCGCGACTTGTGCTGTTCTTTGCTTTCTCCGCACATTTGCCGTTCTTTTCAACCGTCTGCCGCTGATAGGCGCCAAGCGAACCTTCTCGAGTAAATGTTGCGCTATAGCGATTTCATCACGTCAATTTTCGATGAGCTTGGAAATATCGTCACAATGCATGTCCAATATGATGCCTTGCTTTCGCTCCTCATTTTCCAAGTCATCTTGCTCTGGAGCACTGTCAATTTCCATTGCGTTGAATTTTTTATCGCACTCGTGATATTTGTGGCAGTTAAAACTAAATTATCTATCTTTCTAAAACACGTATGTTCACTTTACTTTATTCACATCCGCTCTTCGCTTTTTCTTCTTCAAGTTGGTGATCACACATCGACATCGACGTCGATCGATATCAATGTTAACATGTGTTATGTTACAGTCTTTGTAATGCATCACTAGTTGCCTCCTACAAAATTTAAGAGTAAGTCATAAGTTGGAGTCTTAACGTGTTCGGATCGCAAAAACTTTTTTGTTTACCAACTTTTCGGATTGATCATACTAGTTATGCATGTTATCATGCTTTTTATATTAAAAAAAAAAACCATACATTTCGGTGGGATTTTTAAATTTAAAATCAAATTTTGATATCGGCAGGTTGATCTTGACCTGAGAACGTTAAAAAATCCCAAATCTTCTCATATAAAAACTTAAGCACAATTTGCTTGCATTTGCTGAATTATTTGGCGACAATTCCGAATGCATTAATTTAGAATTAAGTTATCTACTCTTGTACTTAATATTAAGAACAGACATTTAAAAGTTAAATACATTATTTCATTTCGAAACTTGGATATATGTATATATTTCGTAAAAGTTGTGACTTATACGAATTATTTATTCGGTCTGGAAGCTATATATGCAATGCTATTAGTACAACTGCTATGGTTATTATTCGACTTTTACAAAATTTTGAGTGCATATTTATATTACTCGAATTTTAGGAAGAATAATACCGAAAAATTCGCCGTTTCTGAGGCTTTTGTTAATACCATAAATGTGGTGTATTTCTTCATATACTCACACACTTTACAGCACACCAACCCCATTCCTGTCAAAGTGCCATTAAAGTCAAGCGTAAGAGAGCACTTGGGCCTTACAAATAAAACATAGGGGAAATTTGTTCGCCAGAGAATGTGACAAAATAGCCAACAAAACTGACCACAATACGCTTTAAGGCTTAGCGGCCAGTTTACTGTATACTATATTAAAGAATGTTTCCAGACCGTTCATATCTGTTGTACTTTTATAGAGTTAGTTGCGGCCAAGGATTGTGTATTAAGGGCTTTACTGACATGTTTGGTCAATATAGCTAACACAGCCAGCAATAAAGCAGGCGTTGCCCACTTTTTGGGCGCTATCGCAACTTTGTGACTGTTTAACAAAATAATTAAGCGCATACATAGATACATATACATATGCCACGCCTACACCATTTAGAGTCTAACGTTACTTTTATGTTAATTTTCAGACGAAAACTTTTTAGTAGCGCAAAACCGTGAAAGGGTTTTGCAGCTTAAAAATGATGGCAGAAAATAAATAACGTGACACAGCATGAAAATTGCTGGCAAATAGGCAGCTGGAGACGTTCTGGGTGCTGGTTAAGCGCAACAGGAATGCGAACAGCAAAAGGCTAAAAAGTAAAACCAAGCATACACAGACATACGCCCTCACACACCCTCACACACACGCCGAATACGCCATGACTTTCAGTTTCTTTGCAAAGTGAACGTCGACATTTTTCGCCGCCAGCCTTTTGCCACGCCATATTGTGAAGGGGTGGGCGTAGGAGCTACGCTCGTTGTATAGGGGCTTGTAAACAAGGTATTCTGCTTTGCTATGGGTTTAGGCTAACAGACACGTTAAGACCTGGCTTTGTGCAAGCTTAGGGGATTCATACTTCTTTAAAAAAGTTTTCGCAGATCCAGAGTTACCGACAATAGGTTTCTTTTCCTTGTGCAACTAATAATCGAGGAGCTGCAGTTGATCTAGAACAAGTGAGTTGTACATTTCATTAAAGCTTATGGATGATTTTATTTATTTAGTTTCATTAACGTTAAAGAAATAATAAAATGACATAGGCAAAACTTATTGCATAATCCTGCAAATGTAAAAGATATTGATCTTACAAAAATTGTTACCCATATTATTTACAAGTCTGAAACGTTGCCAGCAAAAAACCTGTTGTTCAGCCCACTATTAATAGACATTATTATCATTTATCTGGAACAAAAAGAAGTTTATACGTTTATTAATCAAGAGCAGATACGATTCGCATTCATCACTCCTGCTATTACTGTTGCTGCTGCGCTGCTGGTGCTGCTGCTGGCTGCATGCTGTGCGCTTTGCAAATTTTTATCGCATACTTTGAAGCGTGGACCCCCCACGGGGAAGGGCAAATTGCTGCGAGGGCAAAGCGAACACCAGCAACGCACAATTGGTGGCACTGCGGGCGGCTTTTACCGGTGCTAAACTCTTCACCCGAAACACAGTCAAATAAACAATGAACACAAAGCACGAGAAATTTCGTAATAAAAATCACATACGCACACAACATACATAAGCGAAACGAATCTCGCAACTTCACGCGCGTTTTCTTTGGCGCCTTTTATGTTGGCAACGGCAACGGCAGCGGCCTCCGTAAAATGAAATCCGCTTTACCTATTGCACCTACACTCGACACGATTTCGTGCTCCAACCCCCAAAACTGGCAAAGGAATTCAAATTACGAGTTTTGTTTACAATCGGACCCGAAACCAACTCTCCCCTCCCCAAACCAAACTCTAACGTCAACTCTTTGCACACGAGTTATTGAATTGCGTTCTGGCGCCACTCATCTAACGTCACAAGCCCCCGGCCCGAAGCCTGCACTCCGTTTACGACAGTAAAATTTTTATTGGCAACGCGAGGTGCTTTGTTTCGGCTGTCAAGCAATTTTCAATTTGCCTAGCACCCGAAATGGCTCCACCTCAAGGCCAGAAACGCGTATAGGTATATGTAAATTTGTATGTATGGGGAGGGACCTACCTTTTTGTTAATGGTTCATTTGCTGCCCTTCTGCAGAACAAAATCCAGGAAACATGTAATAACATATTCCTCTAGAGTTCAGATGCAATTGTTCCAAATTTCCTTCCAAAGCCTAGCACGTATATAATCCGAATGGCCAACAGGATGGACCCGCTGGACCATTACCTTTGGGCCCACAGGCACACGGACCACAACCTCCGCAAACACCCCAGGGTCCACAACCGTAACTGGGTCCACAGGAGCCCCAATATCCATAGCCGCCACAACCATATCCACACATCTTGTATTAGTTTTTTTTTGTGCTGCGTATATTTCAAACAAAGTTCTTATAACATTCTTATTATAGAGTAAAACTTACCGTTGCTTTGCAGAAATTGGAACGAGAAAAATTAGATATGCCTTTTTTTTAGCGCCAAAACGTTGCTGGAATTAATTTGGAAAAATATATTTTTTTTGTGGCTTTGTCCGATGTGGCTAAGACGAAAGTTCTATAAATAATGAGGCTAGAAGCTCGCAGTTGCTTCAAATCGAGTTCGTAAAAAGCTGTTGAAATTAACGCCTACTTATTTACCGTTGGCATCTAATTTTTGTTGTGAATTAGGAATACATTTCCCATACTTCCTAAATTATATAGCTATATGGTCTACTAGCAAAATGATATGGTAGTACTGATAATTTGCCCAAATGTGAGGATCAGTACAAAACACTTAAGTTTGGTGCTTCGATTAGATGTTTTTAATAAGGGAACTTTTTGGTGAAGCTATCCGATATTGTCTGTTTAGATATATTTACTTAAACTATGTATACTGTATTTGTAATATACATATATTATTTATATTGTTTTGTGCACCGATTTAGCCAGCAGTTTTCTTATAACTTGTATCCTGCAGAGCTGTCCCGGCAGTATCTTTATGCACAACTGTAACCAATTCAGTTGCAAGCTGAGACGCGGCTATGCAGCGAGGTGGGAGGTGAAGTATAAGAAAAGCAAGAGAAGCAGCGTGTAATTATTATACCTGAAAACTCCTTGGGGGGCTTCTAGGAGCTAACGGTGTCAGTTCTTCTTCTAGCAGTAGAAGCAGCAGCAACAGCAGCTGCTGCAGCACTTTTTACGACGTCATTAACCCAACAAGTAGCTTCCGTTGATGCCACTCGGCAAGGAGATGGCATCAGCCTCGCTAAAACGGGTTACAGACAGACACTGAGTTGCACATTCCGGCAACAGCAGCAGTAGAAGATGCTGTAGCGAAGTCAGACAGTTATGCGCCTGCAAGTATGCGTTGCGAAATAGTTACTGGAAAATTGTTTTGGGGCCAGAGAGACATTGTGCACCGCTCGTAATGCACTGCGGCAAAGGGGTGTGGCACGTAGAACGGGAGAATGCCACGCTGGTATATTTTTTGGAACTGGCATGTACTTTACTGCACATTCTCATAAACGGTTTCCAGGCTGGCCGATTTGCTAAATCTAATTTCCACAGTCACTGAACTTAAGATAAAGAGTGAAACAAGTATTAAAGTTCTTTTAGTGAGCATTCTGGACAAATGGGCTGACAATTAGCTGATTTATTACAGCGCGACCTTTCTTTCAAATCTACAGTTGCATACTGTGAAATTTATGTGTAATTATTTGGATATCGATTCGCATAATTTGCTGCCCTGCAGCAGCGTATAATTTTTAGAATTTAACACCGTTTTCATGGCCCAGCAACTGGAAAGTCATCTTTGCCAGTTTATAGGCAAAAGTTTTACAACATTGCCTACAATTGATGGTGCCCCAAGCCACTTGCTGAAACATAAAACTTGGCTAATGAGCCGCTAAGCAGCCGTCGCGTGGCAAATAAGACGCAAAAGGGTTAACGCCAACTAGAACAGCAACAACAACAGCAGATGCTGTGCCATAACAATTATAAAACAAAATGCCGCAGAGCCATGAAAATCAACGACTTAGTCGCACTTGGGCAGGCACCAAGACGTAAAATTTAATAACACAATCACAAATTGGCTCTGGGTATTAAATTTATGAAATTTAAATTGAACCAAGAAAGAGGAAAAAGCTCAAATCAAAGCTACCCACCCGCTGTGATGGTGTGTGGGGTGTGCGGATTGTGGGGGGTGGCCAGCACAAGGGTAACATCTGTGCATGCGCTTTTTCTTTCGCCCCATTCTGCCCTGGAAGTCTCTGGGGATAAATTAGTGGTTTTGGTCTCTAATATAGTCATCGGGAAACGTTGTCGTCTTGCGACATTTGTCACCCCTAGCTGCCTCACTGATTTAATATTTATTTTATTAATAGAAAATTAACATAAAAAAAATTGCCGAAATATTTTGACACTTGGCACTTCGCATTGCCCTAACGCCTGCTGGCTGGTTTGGGGTTGAGTGTTGTTGTTGTTGGCTTGCCAAGGGTGGCTTGTTATTATTTTGACACTTGCCAAACAATTGGCATGCGAAATGAAAACCCAGCTGCCTTAAAGCAGCAACACAAGCAACAACACAAGGTGACAAGCCAAGCAAAATTTTATTATGGAATTTTGTAAATTAAATATTTACTCGACAGCTGTGCGAAGATCTTTAGATTGCGAGCCATTTGCGATGTTTTGATTCAATATTGAGCTTTAAAATAATTCAATTTAATAGCTTGTCGGTTAAAGTCCTTAAAAAATATGCCATACATCTTTCACATGTACTTGTGTTCGTATGAGTAAAATCTACTTTTAAACATTCTAAAATACGTCTTTTAATTCTTCTACACATTCTATGTAGCTTATGACTTATTCAAAGAAGTTAGAGTTAACATGCTATTTGCTTCTAAATAAAATATTTTGTTTCAATCAAATACTTAGGTATTCCTCAACATTTTTATTTCTACTACTCTCAAACTTAATGCTCTGTTTTTGTTCTTAAGTTTTCTTGCATATAAATGTTTATTTTGATTTTGTTTCTAATAAATACGTTTATTGAAATCTTATATTTATATTTAAAAAATAAATAGAAAAACAATTTCTAGTTTTATTCATAACCGCAAATAGTAGAACTTCTTTACATTGATTTCCTTTTGTTCAGCCCACTTCAGTTGCAGCGCAATTAGCTCGGATTACAATTAGGAACCTAACCAAAGTCAACAGCATTGACAATGACAACAACAGCAGCGGACAGTGTTCATTTTAAAATAAAAACAAGTACAAAAAAATAAGAAGGGAACTAAACGAGCAGGCAGCGCAAAAGTGCGATGAACGCTGTGTCACTAATTCAGGTAATTTGTCACTTTATTTACATTTAAAATGAATGTTGTTCTTGTTGTTGTTGTTGCTGGTGGTGGTGGTGGTGCTGCGACTTGTTGTTGTTATGCGAGAATAGCGAGAAACCGAGAAAACCAATTTTCATTTTCATTTTGTGGCCAACGCAGCGCACAGAAGACAAAACAAATGAGTGAGTGACGTGCGGGACGAAAGGCAACCGAACGAACGAAACCCTTTATATAAGACCCACCGCCCCCCGCCAGACACCCACCTTCCCTACCGCCCGTAGAAGCGGAAGGACAGGCCAGCAGCAGCAAAACCAAGAAATGCGATTAACATTTGAACAGTGAGCAAAAAGGCAGCGATGCGAAGCCTTTTGTGGTGGCCGGCACGTAGGCTGACGTTCCACACGGCGTATGCTTAATTTGAATGAAGTGGCAACGTTGTTAATAGCACTCCGCACAACCCTTTTACCTGCACAGGTGCTCTGCTCTTAACGATGCTGTTTACTTTGCATTTAATGTGACAGGCTGCCAAGGAAAAGAATTAGAATGTAAACCAACCCGAGAAAATGTTGGCACAGCAAACATTGTTAAAAAGAAATTGGCTAAAAATGTTGCCTACATAAATGATGACTACTGCAAAAATAACGCCGAACGAACAGATTAAAAGTTACTATTTAATTAAAATTATACAAATATGTATATATATATATATATTTGTATGCTCTTTTTTAACAATTCGGTGAAATTTGTTTCAATATGTAACCAAGCAATCGAGTACAAACATTTTCAAAGTTTTCTTTGCACTAACAGCAGAACGAAGCGAAATAATTAAATTTCTGTGCAAATATTATTTGCAAAATATTTTATTTTAATCTAGAAAAGATATAGGGTCTATTTGAATACAATATTACTTTGTCTGTCTCCTTTTTGTGTCCCTCCTAACCCCTTTAAAAAGTCTGTAATGAAAATTTCAATCAGCCGAGCGAGTCGACATCACCGACATTTATGAGCAGCTTGTAACATAAATTCTAGCGAAGAGCCAAGCTCACACACACACACCCACACACACCCACATATATGTCAGAATTGTAATCCTTGCTTCACTCCTATCAGGCTTTTTACATGTACCTTGCTACCTTTTGCCATTGCCACAAATAAAAATAAACACACGTGCGCTGTCTGGTTCATTGCCAAAACGTGTGCTGAAGCTACGCGTCTCACATGATACCGCAAAACAATGGCAGGTGGGCGTTATAGGGGGCGAGTGGCGGTGGGCGCGGTTTTTGTCAAGCCAAAGACAAAGTGCCGCCACAATTATAGTTGGGCGGCAACAGCTCGCACCGAGATGGGCACATAAATATTTTAAACATGTTTACCTTGCCATATATTGTATCCCCTACTTCCACTCCATCTCCCTCTGTCTCTCTCTCTATCACTCTTTGGGTCTGCATGCACTCCAGACCACGTACGCTATCAATGTCCAATCTTGGCTGACTCCTTACCACAGTTCCACATGGTATCCACACATAAAATTCAACAAATTTTGCAACGCAGACGCAAGATGAATTTATTTGCCCAGTTTCTGGCTTTTTTTTCTATTCTTGTTTTCCATAATTTGCTTATTTTATTTGCAATGATTTGCTCGAGCCAAGTCTGCCAAAAGATTCCACTTTTTGCTGGATTTTGCTACATTTTCAAAGTATTTTGTTTGCTCAGCCCAATGTAAACAATACGATTAAATGGTGAACTGTGTGTATTCAAATAAGACTTTTGAATGGGTTATGTCACTCGTAAAACTACAAAAGGATTGTGTCCTTCATGTGTACTGATACACACACTGCTTGTGTGCCTGTGTGTGTATGTATGTGTGTAAACTAGGGTGTCTATAATGGTGTGGTTCAGCTGCCACAGTAAAAACATCGATGGAAAGGCATTCACTTAAATGTACATCAGTTAACTGGGTAAAAATAAAATTTATTGTGTTAAGTAAAATTGGAAATCATTTACTTGCTCGAGTACTAAATTTTTAGATATGTTCTTAGAGCAAATATATATAAAACATATTTTTGATACAAGCATAACAATATGGAGAAGGTTAACTGTCAGATACTCTTTAATAATAATAAGAAAAGTATTATTATAAACCCATCATTTATCATACTCACAGAAGTAGCCGATCTTCTTAGTCGTAGCCCACTGTGCGTCAGTGTGTACGCATGTCTTCGCTCTATTGTTTATATTGTTTTAATTAATTTCATTTTGAGACTTTCTGTAAGTAACACGCACCACAACCTCCAACCCTTCCCCGAGTCCCTCCCCCTCTCCGCGTCCCTAGCCCCAATTTCAAGCAGCGTTATGCTCACGTGTGCAGAAATTATATCGCTCGAAGCAGCTCTTTGAGCTACAGCAAATTGTTGAGTGTTGAGAGTCGAGCGTTGAGCTTCGACCGCAAGCCAAGTTGTGTGTGCTCTGTTAAGTGTTGAGCGGCTGCTGTTCCCCAATACTCCCCATTATCCGGGTGTGGGGCGGTCCACACAACAGGCCTTTAGAAATGGCAGCCTCTCGGCTGTTGCCACTATGCTTGTGCAATGAAGCGTTGGGCTTTTATAACGCCAACAGTCAGTTAAGAGGCTGAGAGACTGGAATAGCGGGGCGAGCGGGCGGGACGTAGTCAGTCATTGAGAAGCTCTAAAAAGCAGCAAGAAAATTCTTAATTTACAACAAAAAAACACAAAAAAATATATATATATTTTATAGAAGAAAACATACTAAAAACAGAAATGGAAAAACCTCTGCGTAATAAATGAAACGTAAAGGCAAAAAATGAAACTTAACAACTCGACGTCGCGACGGAAAGTGGAAGTGGGGAGCGTGGGGAGGGGACGGTACAATCGCTGGACTGGCTGACTGGAGGGTTCCGACAGTTTTCGGTTAGGACAGACACTACTACTCCACCAATCCGGGCACTGAAAGCTTTACGCTCCACTTGCCTGCTGCTTTGATTCTCACGGTTGGTTTTCATTTGAATGCGCCCATCCCAGCACACAAGCCAGGAGCACCACTTCCTACCTGTGTGCCCGCCCTGCCGTTCGTATCTTTCAGATACTTAGATACGTATATATTTTAATGTGCGCTTTATCAACAGCTTTAGATAGCGGCGGTCCAAGGAACGTTCCACACCCAGCGCCCAGCACCCAGCTCGCAGCCATTTGTTAGACTTGACTGCATCGGCTGCTGCTGATGATGTGGGTGTGGCAGGTTCGCCAGCCGGGCAGTTGAACAGTTGAACAGGTGGGCAGATGGGTAGTTGGGCAGATGGGCAGATGGTCAGCCTGCTCAGGGTTTCATGCTGTGCTTTTGTTGCCTCGAGCGAAAGATTTTAAGTGATTTTTCTTTGACTTTTCATGTTATGGATGTCGAATTTATCTTGATTGTAAGTTTTCAGCATGTAGTTGGCAGCACTGTCAATCAACGCAAGTTGGCAGTTTACATTCAATGTTTCAATGTTTTGGCCTTGCGATCGAGCTAACAGTTTAATAATTGCTTTAAGCACTTTTTTTTAATAAAAATATATAGTTGTTAAAATGTAGTGCACTTTGGATTTGTGTATATACTTAGAAGCAGTTGATAACTTATCCATATAAAAATCTCAAAAAACGCCTAGCTACGAATATACTGTTCTAAGCATTTCAATTCGTATTCGTCTTGTTTGCAGCTATTGAGAAAATGTTTAAAATGTTTTGTGCTCAAGTTAATACATAAATATGTACATTTAATAGCATTTTCCAGGCAGCTTATTGTCTGAGCATTTAGCTCTTCCATCATCGGTTTGGGGCTTCTTACATGTTCAGGGCTGAAAACAGTTTCCCTTGGATACTAAATCTTTTCCTGGCTAAGACAACACAATCTGTTATGATGTGCTTTGAAGATTGCTTCTCAATGTCATTGGCATAGTTTGCTACTGGCTATTCCTAGTTTATTTAAGTCTTTTCAGGAGACCAGAAAGTATTTTTAGTCTTTACTATAAAAAATACACTCGTAGCTACGATTCGATTTCAGGAATTGACACAATTGTTTGAATCAGACGAGTTGGCACCACCCTTTCGGATTGTCTAATTAAAAACTTTGGCGCGCTTATGCAACATACATATGAGACAAGCTCACGCCTAGAACGGCTTCTGGTGCTTGGTGGCTGGTGTGTGATGCCTTGTGAAGCCGTATGCTGTCAGAACTGTCACAAAAAAACACATTTTGCTGGCTAATTACAAATTCAAATTAAATCACAAGTAATTAGCTGAAAGTCAAAGCCAAAGTTAACAACGAATGCGAAAGGTGCTCGGGTTTGTCGGAAGGCGTTCTGGAATTTGACAACATTTTATGATTTACAAACGCTATGAAATGCGCCTAAATGGTTTGTTTGTTTGTTGTTTGCTTTGCTTTGGCCTTTTCAAATGGGGCGTTTCACAAGCCCACCCATCGGTGTTGTGCCAAATGAAAGACATTAAAAATGACAACAGGCAGCAGAAATACCGGCAAAGGTAACCAAAATGACAGAATGGGCGACACATTAAAATACATTTTTAATGTTGATGTGTTTTGTATGGTGGGCGTGTGTTCAGAGTGTGTGCCCACCTGCCACGCCTACATCTGTGTATTCTGGGTATTCCACAATTTAGGCTCGTTCATACAACTTTTGCATGGACATGTCTCCGGCTACCTCCAGCCAACCTCCGCAACCTCCTCCCTCCCCTAACGCTCGTACGTTAGAACTGTAATCAAAATAATTAATTTTATTGTGATTTCGCTGAATGTTAATCAACGAACTCACAATAGAAAGCAACAGCAATTCGGGGGCGGCAATATTTTTTTTCAGGATTTCACATCTTTTTGGCTTTTGAATTATTGTTATGGCTTTCATTTTAATGGATTTTAATTTCCAGTTTTGGCATATCAAGAGGCACATAAAAAGAATTAACTTCCGCTTTCAGTAGTCTTTAATTACGACAATTTATAAGATTAATATAATATATGTAATGGAATATTTGGTCGACCCTTTTAATAATTCATTTTACTTTATAATTGCATTTCTTTTTAGACTTTTAGCATTTATGAAAACATATTTCAAACGAATCTTTAACAAGATAGTTTTTATGTTTATAATTGAGAAGCTATAATCACAGGGAACTCTACTGTTTCGTAAATATCGCAAGCGCCAGATTTGTACTCCGGCTGTTCGGCAGGAGGGCGAGCCGCCTTACACCGGGAATTGTCAGTATTGTAGACGTGGGCAGCAATGATGTGGCCGATGATTTCCAGTGGCGAATGTAGTTGCAAGAAGGTCCTATGTGACCAAGCTGAGTTGAGCTGATCTGTGCCTCGCGGCCTTGTTAATTGTTTGCACTATTTTTCTTACAGGGATGATGAATTTCTGCAACCGCCCAATCCTCATCGCTGTCGCAATATTAACTAGACTCAGGAGCTCTCTTTAATTCCACAATTAAAACTAAACATCTGCTTTCAATTATGATAAGCATGCAACAGAGGGAAGGGGGGCTTGCTGTCTCACAAATCAACGCCAACATTAATTTCCATGTATTTCATGTAATCACAGGCGCCGCAGCTGTTGCACAAATTGCAGCCTTTAATTGCTATAAAACGTCTGCGACATTTACCATATGTCAACAACAAAATATGATATATCTTTAAACTGAAACGAGTATTTACGAGGGCATAGCGCCAACCATGTGAACTCAGCGATTGTGGAATGCTAACAATGAGGAAGATAAGCAATGTGCGTGAATGCCAAAACTGGGCATACTTTGGTCTGTGCTTTCTGGAAATTTCTGCATTTTGTGAAGGTCTACATCTCATGTGTTTCTATATACTAATCAGAGCTAATTATAAGTGCAAACTAAATACCAAAGTTGTTAATAACCTATAAATAAAACTCTGTTAGATTTTCATATATGATTTCTTAACGAATTACTCTCCTTATTAAAAAATTAAACAATTTGTTGGCTGATGTGGTTCTTTAATGAGATTTCTCAATTATTGAAATGAACTTTAAACCATTTAGCATTTTATTTTCCCAGATTTAATATATGCATAATTTCATTTTAAAACTAATTACTCACTTTTAATTGGGTGTCATTTAATTTTATCTTTAATTGAAACTTGTATTTCTTAAATCCTTTTAATAAATTGTGAACTCTTCTCAGTCTACTTTAAATAAGTACAAGAATAACATTAACTTAAATTGCAAACATCTTTAACGAACTTGTTTATTAGAAAATAATTTGCGTTTATTAGAATGGCTCTTATGACAGATGCTTTTTAGTAACCAAATGTAAATAAGGGTACAGAGAGTACCAATTATAATTTAAGCGTTTCTTGAAAGACATGCGAGTATTTTCTTAAGTTTTTCTGTCACAGTTATTACTAGGAAAGGTACATTGCATAAGGCTTCTATTTGGTGACTTTTTTTGCTGTATGAACCATTTTGCTCATTGGCATGTGGCAGTCCTGCTCTTTCCCCACTCACTTAGTGCTTGTTCTTTTTGCCATAAGCTTTGCATAACTTAAGGCGCAACAGGAAATGAATGAACACGCCCCTCCGACTGACTGAACAAGCGAAACCAAACGAAACAAAGTGAAACGAAGCGCAAGCGAGAAAAATGTTGCCATGGCACAGTTTTTCCATGTACTTACCACCCATTCCATCTAACGCTTGAGAGTGGGAGCTATACTGATAGCAGGAGGGTGCGGGTGAATAATGGGGTGGGGATGGGGAGTGCGGGTGTGGTGTATGCGCCATATCCAAAAACACAAATTGCTCCTGTAATATCAATTTAAAGCAACGCTCCAAAATTACGCCTTAAGTTATGCAAATGTTCTGTGTTGCGGCTGGCAAACAGCTGAAAACATGAAGGAAAAACAACATAAAATAAAATTTTCAGCTCGGCTGCCATTTGATTTTTATCCTTTTATTACATTTATGCATGTTTGTATTTGCATTTAATTTGTAAATCAATTTTAATTAACTGCAGAATGCTAAGAACTTGAACTTGCAGCTGACAAAAACTTTCTGCACATCAAATTAATTTTGGAATACATAAATCAAAAACTGCAAAAAGAAAAATTAAATAACTAAGAAATAACTGATAAAATACCTGAGCAGGTGAAGAGTCTGAGTGAGGCTCGTGCGATGAGTTCAAACACACAAACAAGCAGCCGCCCAGCATAACTTTCATTTTGTAGAAATAACTTTCTTAATATTTTGTTTTATACCCACACACATACATATGTATGTATGTATATATATGAACGTATGTACATTTTGGCATGGCCTTTGCCGGCTTTCGCCTGTTGTCTTCTCATATTCATCTTTATCTGTATCTTTTGCTGTGCTTCCTGTGCCATATTTCCTTTGAACTTTATCTTTGTTGTTTGCCGTTTGTTATTGCTATTTTCATATATAGCACAACAAACATTTTTAACTTTTTCCGCTCAAGTTTATGCAAAGCATTTCAAGTCCGACCACCACCACGAGCAACCTCACCCCTCCCCCCGCCGCTTATCCAACACATCCAAAGTTTACCATGAAAATAAGAAGAAAAAAAAAAACCAAAATGAGAGCGCCAAAACTTTTTGTTACCTTTAAACAAATTGTCCCTTTTTGTGGGCTTCGTGTGTGCTTGGGTGTTTGGGTGTGTATGTTTCGACATCAGCAACAACAACAAACGAAACTCAACAAAAACAACTAGAAAAGCGCATTACAAAAACCCGGCTAAGCAGGATATGCGCACTTTCGGCTTGTGTTGGTTTTACTGTGTGCTAGTGTGTGTGTGTGTGTGAGTGGAATTATGCTTGCCATATTTCCGTTGATGTTTCTACTCAAAACTTAGCCAAGTTTTCTTTGGCCCTATTTTGTTTTATTTAGACATTTTTAAGTTTTTTTATCTGCCTGGGGACCAAATTTTCTAAGCAGTTGACGTTAATGTGTTGAACTTATCAGATACTCTTTTTGAGGGAAGGAGTACATTCACTTAAACATAGTGATGATTTATCCTAAGAATTTACAGGCTTTGGATTTCTATTTTTTTTATTATATATTATTATTATTATTTGATTATCTGAATATTTGATAGATTTTATTGTGACTATTGAATATTTTTAGGAAAAATTAGGAAACGCTTAACGTTAAGGGCATTATATTTTGGTATCTTGGATCAGGATATGTGTGAGTCGATCATTTGCCCAAAGTAACAGAATTTTCTCATTTATGTCGATTTACTTTTCACTCTTTTACCAAAATTGTGTTCTTTAAATGAATATATCGAATGTATAAGAGTCAAGCAAACTTTCAAATGATATAGATAGATAAATGAATAAAGTTATGCAGCAGCTTTGCCTCGATGGCTTACATAAATAAAAAATAAAACCGAAATACCTTTGACGGAATACATCAACAGTTTTACAACAACACGCTTTGCCTTTGGATTGGTAGGCTTATGTGCTTGACCGACTTTTTCATGCATTTTTTGTTGGCTTTGGCCAAAAGCAAAAAGGTAAAAAGCTCAAAGCGAAAAATCAAGTAGCCGACGTGTGTGCTCAGCTATTATTAAAAATGCAATGCTATTAATATAAAATAACACACACTGAGCTCGCTCAAAGCGAGTGTGTAATAAAGACAAAAAACGAATGGGAATGAGAAGGGCAGAGAGAGACAGCGAGATTGAAAGAGAGAGACAGCAAGAGCTGCACAGTTGCTGGACTACGTTTGGATTAAAACTACAATTAAATTCGCATAAAACAAAATATCCTGCGGTTTTTTTATGTGTACGCTTGTAATATAAATCCTTTGGCTAATGGGAGCCACATACACTCGCACACACAATCAAACACACACACACTTTCGCTCTCTCACGTTCACATGTTTTAAGCATTGGTAAAAGCTGCAAGCGCCACAAGCTCGGCTAAAGCTGCTCACAGCAGGCGGTGCCTTTGTCCAGAAATGGAGTGGGACAACACAAAAAATATAACTCGAACAGCGAAATGAACTGAAAATGCTGCAAGGACAAATGGACACAGAGACAGAGGCAGAGAGATACATAGAGGGAGAGAGCGTACTGTGTGCTAAGCAGAAGTTAAGCAGAGCGCTCGCTTGCAGGTTTTAATGAACAAAATATGCAATCCGAAAAAGCAGTTGATGCAGGGTGCTTAAGGGGGGTGAGAGGGTTTCACAAATACTACGTAAAATATGCATCCTTGGTGTGTGATTAAGCGTAAATCTCCTTTTCTAGTGTTATGAAAATGTCAGAAGCTCACACAAATCTTACATTACATTGGTTGTGGGGGAGTCACGCGAGTAAATGTTTCAAATGAAGTGAACACTTTCTGAAATCTGAATTGTTATCATTTTCCAAGCATAATTCTGCATTATAAATGACAGCAGTAGCATTAACTTTGACAATTATTAATAAAGTTTAATATATTTTGTATTTTGTTGAAGGCTTGGGCAGTGAGTTTGAATAGCTGTTGCGGAGTTGATTAACATTACGCCAAGGCTATTCCAATCCATTTGGTACTGGATTTCTTAGTTTTCATTGCAACATTTTAAGGCAGTTTCCCTAAATTGAAAAGTAGTAAGATCGAAATATTCTAATGTAAATATACTAAATATACTATTTACCATTGAGTGTTTGCTTTTTTAAAAGAAATGAAATGATTCTTTAGTTGGTCACAGTGTTGTTAACTGAAAAGTACATTTATTATTGTAATCTAAATACTATAGTCAAAATAGGTGTAGCTAATTCATCCACTCAATAAATAAGCCACTACGTTTTCAAATGGTTTACCGATTAAAGTTATTAAGTCCGAAATCATCTGACAATGCATGCAAAATGACCGTTGTTAAAGATAATCGCAGTCGTAATATTCATTATAAAGAGAAAATTCCTACAACTGGCTGACAATTCATTTTAATGTGCATTTAAGTAAATAATTGAAATTTATTGCGCCTTGGCTGAAAGGCTTTTTAATCTGACTTCGGCTTAGTAAAGCTATGCATAAAGATACAAACATATATATATAAATGTGTATGTGTATGTATGTAGCAAGTACAAAAGTTGCAAGTGCAGTGTGGTCAGGGGTCATTACAATGCAGCTCAATTAAATGATTGTCATGTGGCGAGTGATTTAAACTCAGATGCAATTGAGTGCAATTCCAGTTGCAAGCATATTCGCAACTCAACAGCTTACAAAGCTATGCGCACACACAAGCACACGGACTCGCACACGCACACACTTGTGTTTATTGCTTCACTTCAAAGGCAGACAATGGCTTTAGCCGCTCTCTGAACCACAACGGCACAAAGGCTTTGATTCGAGCTGAGTTCTTCACATGCTACGCACAATTACCACGACAAAGGAAATTTTGGCAGTCGCTTTTCCAACAGACTTTTCACTGCGCCCATCCTGCTGTTTTTGTTTGGTTGAGTTATTTTTTTAAATGGCTTTTGCTCTTTTATTTTTTAAGCTTTTTTTTTGGCTAATTAAGGTCACGTGACCTGGTTGCAAAGAGTGATGCCTTTTGAGGGGGGGCAGACAGGCGCGCAGTCTCGTTGCGTCTTCTGTGCAGCGATGCATGCGCATGGAAAATGTGTGTTCGCATCAAATGCAGCCCAACAGCTCAGTTATTCCCTCCCCCCGCTAACCGGGCCCTGCTCCGTTGACCTGGGCTACACTAAAAGAAACGCGACGCATGCCTTACGCACATTTGCGCACAGACGATGAGCGAACTCGCCCACTCGGGCAATTATCATGCGCCAAAATCAAGACCCCCGCCCTCTCACCACCACCCACAGCCATCTGCCAGCACCGCCTGCCACGTTCAAAGCAAAGTTTTTCCCTGGGAAAAAAACTGAAGCAAACTTAACAGAGAAAATTACGCACACGAATTGCGCTGGACAATAAAAAAAGCCAAAGCGTAAAAAAACAACAAAAAAAAAAGCAAACGAACGGCAAATAAATTATGAACAGTGGGTGGCTAGCAGCTTGCGGGGTTACCGCATCTGTGGGGGGGTTGGCATTTACTTGTGCGTCTAATTTGTTGGAAAATTAGTTTGTGTATTTTGTGCGTGTAATTTCCATGCAAGTTTTCGCTTCGGATGAGGTCTGCAGTTGATTTTGATTGAAATACGCAAAAAAAGGCAGCAACTGACAGAGTAAGGAGGGGGAGTGGGGAAGGGGCAAGCTAGTTTCGAAATTTTGGGGGAGCAGTTATGACAATGTCTTTTTTTTTCGTACCAACACAAATTGGCCACAGCTTTGGCACAATGATGGCGAACGTTGCGAAATTGTAAGTATGTCATACAAAAGATAATAGATATCGATAAATAGATTGATGGATAGGTAGAAAGATATATGTATATATAAAGTTATTGCTCATACGTAGGGAAGTTAATTAAAAGCAAACAGATAAACATAGAAGAGCATTACCATCAATATACCCTTGAAATTTGGTGACCATAGTTTTCAAATTGTGTGATATACTCGTATATGGTTATCGATTTACTCTAACAAATGTATCGGATTAGGGAATCGGAGTGGGCGTAACCATCCAATTTCTTATCAATTTCTTAGGGGATTACCAGTAGTATACTTTCAAAATTTGGTGACTCTAGCTCACAAATTGTGGAAGATATACGTATTTCCAATTTCTAGGGCCGAGGCTCCTGAAGCGGCGGGTGTGGGCGTGGTCCAATGTATATGCCGATCCTTGGAGAAGATTGCCACAAAGTTATCTTCCAGGTTGGGTGACTCTATCTTTAAAATTGTGGTAGATGCCGTCGGTATCAAAGTATAACAATTGCCAAACACTCATAATAGCTTTGATCACTGAAAAATAATATTCAATTTGCAATTGGATTATGAATAATCCCTTAGAAAAATACACAGATAGCTACTTAACCATATCACATCATAAAGTCTTTGCCTAAATTATTTAATGTTTTGCAACGTATCTGAAAGTGAATATATATTCACATTGGAAACGGTCTATCAGTGGTGATAGTTTCATTAGCGAAACTGCGATTTATCACGGCAAACACTGAAATTTAATTTAAAATCTGTGTGAGTTGATTTAGTTGATCTCAGTTAATTTCGAAAAGCCTCAACTTGTTATTGCCCAGACACGTTTCTGCTCGACTTTGATGATGTCTCAGTGTGCCACGCCCACCTGCTAGTCGCAGTTTAATGAACGTTGAACCAACTGCACCACAGCCGCATCCCTTGCCCCATCGAATGCATCATCAATGGAATCCAAGTTGGACTTGGAGTCGGCGTCAGTGTCTTGCTCGTAATCATGATGATCTTCCATGGTAAATTGCATGCACGCCTTTTTAACCCAAATATGATGTGCTGCACAGTTCACCTCTCCCCCTTCGTTTCGTTGATTGTCGGGCAGCGATAAGCGGTGCACCGCGTGCTTTTATTATGATGGTAACTAGTGGGGAAGGAGCAACGAGCAACGAGTTGCCGCATGGATTAATGAGTCGCGATCTGGCAGCGGCCGGGAAAAACGTTTACGTGACTGAATTTTCAATTATTTTTTATTGCACTCGCTCCGGCTGAAAAGATGTTGCTGGCCGCCTTTAATTGCAGGAAGTTGCATTTTGAATGTGCAATTTATTAAGAAATTATTTATTGTCCAATGAAATTGATTTTGAAAGTCGCGTGACAAGAAGTATGGCATTGTGTGTGGCAGGCAGCCAGGCAGCTAGGCAGGCTTGCAGGCAGGCATCTTATGCAGCTGCCTGCTGTTTCCACATAATTAGGCAACATTGCTGCAACGATCTCGCTACGATCTAGCTGGGAACGTGCCACATTTAAGGCCTTTCCACATGACTTCTAACACCTTATCTCCGCACACGATCTGCTGCTGCATTTGGCCAAGCTGCCGATTCGATTTCCTGCCCCACCCACATTGCGTTGCTTTTCGCTGGCAATTAATTTGATTTGATGGCCAGGCTGGCTGCTGGGTTGGGCCGAGCAGGGCTGCTGAATTTCAGCTGCGGTTCTCTAGCTCATTGCCTGTTTTCAAAGTGCCATCAGTTGCGAGTTGCCAGTTGTGAGTTGCGAGCATCGCATCGCATCACATCGGCATTGAGTAATTGACTGCTTTGATCTTCTCGCCCAGGGTGACGCCTGCAGCAAGCAGGGCATCCCCCTAAAAATAGGCACCTCTGTCAGGGCTGTCACTTTGAAGTGCACTCATATGCACAAATTTAAGTATATACTCCTATATTTAATTAAAATTGCGCCTTTCAATAACAGACAAGCGGCAAAGTGGCAAAAAGTTGCCGTCAAGAACTTATCATGCCATTTGTTAATCAGCCAATTTTAAGGCAAGTTAACTGACTAATTTATTTATTTATTTGTTTATTTAATAAAAGTGCACTAATTTTAAACAATATTTGAACATAAACTTCATATTTAAAATAAAAATAAAAATTGGAAGATTACAAATTAAAATGGAATATTTATTGCCCGGAAACATGCAAAAAATCTACAAAAATGTAGTTATTAAGGAATTTGACTTTTTTTTTCTTTTGTTGCTCTGCTGCTCATCTGCTGGAATTGGGGCAGCAATTGGCAGCACCTCAAAGAGCTCGCTCCGGTTGCAGGCTGGAGAGCAGCGGGGGCAGGTCGCAGCTCACGCTATCTTGGCTCATGCGGATCATTAATCAAATTAAATTGCATGTGAATTACGATGAGAATTTGTATCGGTCACTGCGTCCGCAACTAGGCAGCGGTGCGTGGCGATGGGCGGTGCTTGTGGGTGGTTGGGTGGATGGTGCGTGTGCAGTCAACCAAAAAGATTTCGCGACAAAGCACTCAGCTGTTGGAGTCTTGTCCAATGTGGGTGCGTCTTAGTTCAGCTGCCTAACTAGACATATATTAATATGAAGCACAGTTTTAAATTTAAAGCTTTCAGTCTAATTGAATGCTGACACCCAAAATACCTAAGACAGCTATTAAATGAAGTTGTGGTAGAAGTGTATTTATGGTAAGGTTAACCTTATTCGATTGAAGCTACATCATATACGTATGGCAGGGATTTCACAACCTTTAAGGGCTGAACAATGTAACGGCCCTATAGTCCATTTAATGCAAATTTATAAAATCCGGTAGTGAAAGTATCGATTATTACATTTGAATTTTCGAATTCGAATTCGTTATGTTGTCTAAGCGCCACTGTTAACAGCTCTGCTAAAGAGCTTCTGCTTCTTAGCTCCGCCTTTCTCCTTTTCAATTCGAGGTCGAGGAGCAAGAAGACGCGACCTTTTTCCGCCACTTTATATTTAAAAAATTATAAATATAAAATTGGCAAGCAGGAAAAACAAACCCCAAATTATTTTGAAGCCATCCACGGCTTAATGTGGAATTGATATTCGTTTACCGGCAAAGTAATTATTTCGCGAAACATTTTACTTTCTCGGAAAACCAGATTTTCCCAGCACATGGTTTTTATTGCTAGGCCAGTATACTGTTAAAGGGCGGACGCAAAACACCTGGATCACCCGGGATTGGAATATATCCAATGGAGTGGAGGCAAGGCGATTCAAAGTTCTGGTCTTAGCACTGTCCTCACGGCAGCATAACATTTTTTTCTGTGCTAAATTACGGCAGAAGCCAAACAAACAGAAAAACCACAAAAACAAAAAAAAAATGAAATAGAATAAATAAGATATGTATATATTTGTGTGTATGTGTATATATATATGTATAAAAAAAAAATATAAATATACAAGCAAATTATATACAAAAGAAATACATATATGTAGTGACATATTCAGATCACGCAGATCTCTCATGTCCACACTCACTGCAACCGCAACAAGCCCCGTTACGGTCGCCAGGCCCCGTTACGGTCGCCAGGCCCCGTTACAGTCGCCGTTATCCAGCCGTTGTTAGGCGCCGACGCGAATGCCTTCGCGACAGGCCCCGTTACGGTCGCCGTGATCTTCGCGACAGGCCCCGTTACAGTCGCCGTTATCCAGCCGTTGTTAGGCGCCGATGCGAATGCCTTCGCGACAGGCCCCGTTGCAGGCGCCTTACAAGCAGCTGCATAATATTTTATATGTATTTATTGTTAAGCATTTTGTCTAAATAAAGCGCCTGCTCGTCAGGACAGTCAGTTCGATTCTACACGTCAACTCGGTTTAATCATGCATTAAACAATGTGCATTTAATTCTCAAAAAATATAATTGGAGCAATTTCCATTCTCCAAATATATAATTATATATAAAATCAAATAATATACAAATATAAAATAATAACTCAGTCAGTGTCGTGATCACAAAGAAAGAAAGAAAAATATAAAACAAAATTAAAATGCTCTGAAGCTTAAAGCGCAGAAGAAGTAAATCATTATCATTATAAATAAAATAAGCAAAACTGTTGTTAGTTATAAGAGCTAAGAATTGTGTGTCTGTGTTCTCAAGACAATTCAGTTCGCTGTGAATGAATAATAAAAGTACTAAATTAAACATGTGGACATGGTTCACGAAGAAGAATTTACAGAATCAAACAAAAACACAATAATTTAACAACAACAACACCGTTTACGAGGAGGCCTTCGTCGTGGATTAATTGTTGATTTATGTATGTATGTATATCTAAAAAAAAAAAAAAAAAACAAAATAAAAACAAACAAAAATTTCAATTCCTAACATTAAGTAAAAATGTTAAACATGAAATTTAAACTGAAAATAACCTTAAACGTTAAGTTTAGTTTTTTTAGATACCTTCATTTTGCTATTAAAGTTTATAACGTTATGAAGTGAGTGCCTACAATTTTTCTTCTTCTTCCGAGTCATGGGGTCGTAAAAACTAATTGATTTGATATGTACATATGGGGATCTGCAATTGCAATTAGCCTTGCAGGTTATGGTCGGGTCGGGTCGTCGAATGACACCTAGATCACACCAATTCCAATTCATCCCATTGCCATCTTTTTTTTATTGCTATTTGGATTATGGTTTTTTTTATTTCCTCGTATTGAATTCGGATTGTCCGGAATGTCCAATCCATATAAGTAATTGCCAACAGGGCTTTAAGGGACCCTATAAATAAAATTCACGTAGTATGCCGAGATATGTCAACGAAATAAATATGGCTAGCTGGTGATTGTGTTTCACAGTCATCAGTTGCTTCCAATGTTCGGTTGCCAACACAGCTGAAAAAAACATTCTCGAACAGAGCTAGTTCGTTGACGGATCTCAAACGTTTGAAAATATCCGGCGAACGGAGAATTCAGGCAAGCCTTTCCAAATTACTTCTAGTATTTTTGTAATTTCAAAGATTCAGAAGTTACATAATAATTAATATTAATCGTTAATAAATATTTATATTCAATTGCAGGCAGTCGATAAGCGGT
>JAWNMN010000003.1:0-35193 GCA_035044025.1 Drosophila paracracens | reverse complement strand
CTGGGTCCCAACAAGTTATTTACGACCAAGAAGGAAGTCGAGGAAGTTTTGGCGGTGTCCATGACTCATTATGGGGACGATGAGGATGAGGAAGAGGGGGAGCCAGAATCATGGGAGTTGTCTAGGGACGAAAGAAACGAATTAGAGTCTGAGAAGCAAACGTTTCTGTCATTCGAAGACAATGGCTTGGGGAAGACGGCTATAGAAAAACATACCATCGATTTGGTCGAAGGGGCACAACCATTCAAGGATAGGCCCTGTCCCATTGGTGGACAAAATGTTGGAGCTAGGGGTCATAGAAGAGAGCAACAGCCCGTGGAGTAACCGTACAACTGTTGTACGCAAGTCGGGTAAGAATCGCTTCTGTTTGGATGCCCGCAAACTCAACGAGTTGTCCATAAAGGATGCCTATCCTTTACCTTGCATAGAAGGCATACTGTCAAGGATCGACCAAACTTACTACATCTCCATACGCTGGATTTGAAGTTTGCGTATTGGCAGGTCGAACTGGACGACAAAAGTAAGCCCTATACTGCTTTCGCGGTACCTGGAAGGCCGTTATATCAGTTTCGAATGATGCCATTCGGGCTATGCAATGCCGCCCAAAGACTTGTTCGTTTGATGGACAAAGTGATACCCGCCGAGTTAAGATCCAATGTCTTTGTCTATCTAGATGATCTACTGATAATCGCCCCCGATTTTCCCACCCATATGAAATACTTGCGAAGAGTAGGAGATTGCCTCAGGAAGGCAAACCTTTACATCGGCTTGCAGAAATCCACGTTTTGTTTTAAGTCCCTGAAGTATCTGGGATTCATCATCGGTGGTGGTATACTACGCATGGATCCCGAGCGAGTGGTAGCAATTAAAAGAATCCCGATACCACGTTCGCGGAAAGAAGTTCGCTCTTTTTTAGGCACTGCTGGGTGGTATAGGCGATTCATACGTGATTTCGCTGGCCTAGCCGCACCGTTGACGGAAGCGCTCAAGAAGGGTGAAGGCAAGTTTGTTTTGGGGGAGGAAGCTATACGGGCCGTGGAGGTTTTGAAGACCACGTTGACTACAGCACCTGTGCTTGTTCACGCTGACTTCTCCAAACCGTTCTTTGTCCAGTGTGACGCATCGCAGTTTGGAGTAGGGTCCGTCTTGTTCCAAAAAAATGTAGAAAACCAGGAACAACCAATAGCCTTCTTCTCGGCAAAATTAAAAAAGCAGCAGACGAACTATTCCGTCACGGAGAAAGAATGTTTGGCGGCGATTCTCTCCATTAAGAAGTTCAGGCCTTATATCGAGGGAATGTCATTAACTTGTATCACTGACCACGCCAGTTTGAAATGGTTGATGTCCATGAAAGATCTGAGTGGGAGGTTAGCTCGTTGGTCTTTACAACTGCAGGGATATGACTTTCGTATAGAACATCGGAAAGGTACGGACAACATAGTGGCCGATACACTTTCGCGCAGTGTCGAGGAGATACGTCTTGATCCCGAGCAGCTGTTGGGCTTTAGCACCATCGAGTTCGAGTCTAAGGAATATCAAGCCTTGCTCGAACACGTACGCCAGAATCAAGACAAGTTGCCCGATATGAAGATAGAGGGAGAGTTGCTATTCAAGCGTATGGAGTTTGTTCGTCCGGAAGAGGAACTAAAAGGAACGTTTTGGAAGTTGTGGGTCGCTAACTCCTTGACCGCCGAACTGATCGGAAAGGCTCACGAGTCGTGAAGTCTTTGGAAAACTTGCGTCGTTATTTCTACTGGCCAGGCATGGTTGTACAAGTAAAAGATTGGGTGCGGCATTGTGAGTCGTGCAAGGAATGTAAGGCACCGAATTTCCGCATGCAAGTGGGAATTGGAAGCGAAGTTGTGACGGAACGACCCTTCCAAAAGCTGTACATCGATTTTCTTGGGAAATATCCGCGATCTAAGCAAGGGCACGCATGGATATTTATAGTCGTTGACCATTTCTCAAAGTTCACCTTTTTGAAATCCGTGCGGCGACAAACGTAGTCAACTTCCTGGTCAACGAGGTTTTCTACAAATTCGGAACGCCAGAAAGCATTCACTCGGATAACGGACGCCAATTTCAAAACATGATCGAGTCTTTCGGGATTTCACATATGCGAACGGCCGTGTATTCGCCGCAAGGTAATGCGGCTGAACGAGTCAACAGGACGGTTTTGACATCCATAAGGGCGTATCTTGGGCAGGACCACCGTGACTGGGATTTGTACCTTCCGGAGATAGAAGTGGCCATCCGTAACGCGGTGCATAGTCATGGAGTCACGCCATTCTTTGCCGTGTTCGGCCACCGCATGTTCTTAGACGGGGCGAACTATAAACTGGCTCGAAAATTAAGATCCATGTGTGAACATGAAATCGTTCATTTGCGGGCCGCCGACAAAATACAATTGATAAGACAAATGGTCAAACAACAACTACACAAAGCCTATGAGCGTAGTCATCAACGTGGAGAGATTCGGGCACGCACATTTCATGCGAAGCCGGGCCAAGAGGTCTATAGGCGGAATTTTGCGTTGACCAATTTTGCCAAGCGCTTTAACGCCAAGTTCGCGAAGAAGTTCTTGAAGGCGAGAGTAGTCCGGCGAGTCGGGAACAACGCCTACCTTTTGGAGGATTTTCAGGGGAGATCCTTAGGGGTCTTCCATGCCAAAGACCTTAAACTCTGAATCCAATCATGGTAAGCCCCACTTTGGGCAGACAACCCCTTGCTCCCAGGATTCTTTCGGGGTATCCCTATAAATCCAGGGGTGTTGTTGCAGCGGGACCGAGGCTATCGATAGTTGGGGCTGCCCACAGCGTCAACGAGTGGTAGCCCCATGTTCAAAAGAGTGCGGGCCCAAAAGCTCCCAAAATAACGGAGGATTATTGGAGAGAAAAGTAAAAGAATGATCGAGAACGTGAAGGGCAAACGAAGGTCAGATTTTCGTCCGAGTGATGTAGGTCAGGAAAAAGTCAAAGTTAGTGAGTGAGAAGTTACGCGAGAAAACGGTCGAGCGTCGGTGACCGTCACGTGGAGTTAAGTCTTTGTGAGGTTGCGTTTAAATTTTTTTTGTGAACGTTTAGTTTAGTTAGTGAAAGTTTAGTTTTTTTTTGCACAATTGAAGTGTGCTAATTTTTTTCCTCGTGATCATTTTTTTTTCTGGAGATGATTTTTTTTTGTGAGTTTAAGCCTTTCTCGTGAGAGTTTTAAAATTCTCATTTTTTTTTTTATATATATATTTTTTCTGGTGAGTTTGAAATTTTTTTTTGTGATACAATTTTTTTTCTGGACTCTGAAGCGGCAGCGGCAACCACCACGTGATCAGGGGCTACGGAGCAGCCTAGGACACAGCCCCCCTCATGCCACCACGGACCACCAACCAGAAGAACAAAAGTGAGTCCGTTCCAACTTTAAAATTTGTATCGGCAGCATCCTCTAACGTCCCAATTAAGTGTGATAATTTGCGTTTTTTTTTCCTTTTTTATTCATTATTAAAATTTTTTTTTGTATTAATTATTTTTTTTGGTTCCTTAATACTTTTTTTTTAATTTTTTTTGGTTAAGTTCATCTTTTTTTTTTGTATACTGCATTTTTTTATTAAATTAAATTCCGATAGTCCAATAAAATTTTTGTTCTATTTTTTGTTCCTTTTATTTAATCAATTTCCTTCCTTTTTTTTGCCCTTATTTATTCTTTTTTTTTTGTTTTTGTTAAATTTGCGCGTGAAGTAAAAGTAAATATTTCAAATCCAAATATTCATTTTTTTTTCTTTTTTTTTTGTTATATGTATTTAATTAATATATTTTTGTATAATGTAATAAAAATTATTTTTTTTGTGGTTAAGTTTAATAAGTTTAATGTTCCACGATTTGTTAGAAAATTAAGTTCCCTATTCATGTTATCGTAGTAAGGCACGTTAAATGTTAGCATTAAGTCAAACAAAATTTTTTTTAAATAAATAAGGTTTAACAAAAATGGAGTTTATAAATGGAGGGAGGGGACCCAAGGAAAAATGTGAGTGTGCAGATTTATAAGGGTGGGGGCCCAGATCATTTAATTACCCCCACAGGAAGGGCGGGAGCGCTACGGCAATACCAGCAAAGCCGCCGTTGGAAGCCGGGAATAAAGCCATTTTTTTTTGTTTTGTGTTTTGAATTGCCACTGTCCGTTAGAGCAGCTGTTTTTAGTGATGTGTAGATTTTGTGTAGTTTCGTTTATTGTGCGGTCGGCGGGCAGGGGCAGACCCACCCCTAACTGAGCACTGGCTGGCCGGAGCTGCCCTATGCGGACACACCGACGTGTAACAACATTATTAAATCAAATGAGAACTTTTACAATTAAATATGTTAGCAAACTAAAGTAAGTCGTATATGGACATAAGAAATATTCTATTCTGAAATTACAATAAATATGTATGTGCATTGAATCATGTTAGCTATGCTATAATATTAATTTATTGGCTCGACGAAGCGCTTTAAATATTGTTCTGGATTATGGATGAAGGCCTCCAGAAATGCAATACCCTTTGGTAAAAATTGAATGTTCTCATCGAACTGATATACCGGCGGCTCCAGAATGTCCCTGAACGAGATCTCCCGAACATTACCGATTTCAATGCGGAAATGGGTTTTCTCCACTCGCATATATGCCTCATCCACCTGGTTGATTGATCTGCGCACGGTTTTCCTAACTACTGTTCGATTTGGTTCCCTAAAAGAGTAAAGAAAAAGATAGACGAGGAAAATTATGAAATCATCAAATATATATACCTTGTAAGACGGGCTTGTGCCGTGCTCAACACCTTGTGCATACTATTGCAAATCTCTACTATTTCCAAACAAACTCTATCTATATGCTGCAGGAACAGTACAAAATCTTCAACACTATTGCCATCCAACAAGTTGTTCAGGTTTAAGGGCAGATTAAGCCTCAGCTGGAAATCCATTAAATGTTCGTAGGTGCTCCACAGCGCTGCAAATTAAAAAGTTGCAGTTCAAAGTGAGTGTTTCTTCTAATGTCCTTAACACATACCTTTAGGAATAAGGTTAACAGTGTCCAATTGAATGCTCCCCACACATATCTCGGTCTCCAATGAATCAAGCGGCTTGTAGTTAACTACGAGGCGAAATGTGGTTATTTTGCGATGTGAGAATAAATATTTGTGCTGGCATTGAAGCTTATAATCAAATATCCAGTTGGGCACCTGGGCACGCATTGAGGTGCCGAGGCGTTTAACAAACGTTTTTACTAGGTTTGGTTTGCAAACGCTTTTCTTGTACCTATATCGGAAGAGAGAATATTGAGTTAAGAGATATTTTATTAGATTCTTTCAGGCTGCCAGCCGTGTGTCTTCTACTCACTCTTCCCACTTGGTGTTGAACATCTCCAGCATTTGTGGCAGACTTATGTCGCTTATGGCATTGGATGTTTCACTCACATTATTGGCCGACTCATCACCGGATTCTATGTCACTTTCGAGTTTCTTGAGCTCCCAATAACGATGGACGTCAGAAAGACGCGGTCGTTTACGCAAACGCTCCAGCCGCTCAAATTCCACGTTCACCTCACGCCAATCGGGCAATTCAAAAGAGTCGTCCAAACTATTGCGCCCCACATCGAGAGAGCGCCTGCAATGCTTACACTTCTTGCATGCGTCCACAGCTCCAGCAACAGCTGGCGGATTAAGTTGCTCGAGACAAGCTTCGACTTGAGCTTCTGCTTCGTCATCAGATTCCAATTCAATGTTGTTGCTATAGACAACCCTGTCTTCATCGTCATTCTCCTCCTCCAGCAAGGAGCAGACCAAACTGAGTGACGTCTTCTCAATCTCACAATCATCCGTATCACCGCCATCCGGCAATTCAGCACCGGCAAAGATGACAGTATCGCCACTTAGATTTATGAACTGTTTAAAGTTGTGCTCATTTGAGTTGCGACTATCATTGAGCTGCTTCACAGAAGGCATGGCCAGTTCTTGCTGTGCCATAAAATGATTGGACACATCGGATATGGTAATGGGATTATCCTCATAGCAAACTGCATGCTTATCATCAGCCTGCAGAAGGTTGACGCCCGTTTCGAAGTTGCTGCGAGCCTGTCGCGTCATCTGTGCCCTGACCATCTGCACGGTGCCATCCAGTTGCTCCGTCTGGCGCCATGGCGAATTTTGGTTCAAGCTCTTGGAGAGGATTGGAATGCGAGATCTGTTTCTAGCAGCGGGCGTTAATTGTTCCTCATTTTGTCTGCTTGATTTGTCCAGTTTCAATTGGGATCTAATCCAAGCAGTAAATGATGAAAAAATACTGAAATAGTTGGCCAATTTGATAAATAGAATGAACTTACTTATTTTCATCTTCTATTTGTATCGATTGCGTGTTGCGTTTCTTGGATTGCGGCCGATTTGGTGTCATGTGTATCGGCAAACGTTTAATGTTGAATGAAGTCGTTTTCTTGACAACAGCAGCAGCAATGGGGGTGACATAGTTGGAAGTATCCATGTCGAGCTCCATATGGACAGCTTGGTGTGTGGACAGAGCAGCAGCAGGAGGTGATGTTGGAATGCGGCCATCAGATTTGCATTCCTCCTCCAAGTCCTCATACTCGATCATTGACCGACCCGGTGTAATGGGGAAATAATTGGGACGCAGCAACTGTTGTTTTTTATTCATTTTGGGCGTTTCCATAACTGATCTGCTGTGTTTTGGCTTAAGGATATTTGCTCTGCCTTCAATTGGAGTCGCGGATTTTTCCTTAGTTAGCGTTTGACGCGCTTTGTTGCGCATCCGAGCCAACCATTGGTCTGAATCTGATGAACTCTCAGCACAATCTTTCTCCACATCCTTGTCTGAGCTCTGGCTCTGGCTTAGCAGCTGCATATCCATGGACTCCGTGAGCAGTTGAGTGAGTCTCGGCCTGCTGCTTCGCTGCTCAGTTCGCCCAGCTGTTGGCATTTCCTCAACAATATGTTCTACTTTGTGTACGGTGTGCCTTGGCACACAATTGATGTCTTCCTCCAAAGATTCTTCTTCCATCTGAACAGAGTCAAATTGATCAGCAGTAGCTGCTTCTAATCTGAGCGATTTATCCGAACCACAAATTTCATCCTCCATGAACCCGTCTCCATTTAATGTTTGCCTGGACTTTAACTGGTGTTTTGATATCAGGTTGCTCTCCTCATTGCAACAAATGATGTCTTCCGACATGAGCAATGTTTGCCTCTGTCTGCTGTTTGGCTTCTCAACTGGCATTCGAGTTTCGATTGGAGCAACAGACGCCCTCAAATTATTCTGCGCACAAAACGAGTCCTCCTCAATGGGATCTGCTAGGTGCAAAGCTTCCCGACGAACTGCTGGCTTCGACTGTAATTCGTGTTGTGGTTTGAAGACATCCTCTTCAACTGATTCATCTATTTGGAATTTATGACAGACAGCTTTCACACTTAAGCTGACTTCTTGTTGTGTACAAAATGAGTCTTCCTCAATGGGATCAGCCAGGTGCAGGGTTTCTCGACGCCTGTTGCACTGCTGTTCCAGTTTAGGAACTGCTGACTTGGACTTTAATTCCTGTTGTGGCTTTAAGACATCTTCATCAACCGATTCATCCATTTGTAATTTAAATTTGACAGCTTTTGGCATTGAGCTAACTGGTTTTCGTACACAAAACGAGTCCTCCTCAATGGAATCAGCCAGGTGCAGGGTTTGTCGCCGATTTGTAGGAGTCACTGTCTCCGATTTCAATTCTGTTTGTTGTTTCCCAATATCTTCTTCAATGCGCTCAGCGATGTGTAGTGTTTGTCTACGCTTCGTTTTCTGCTGACCCATTGCAGAAGTTTCACTGATTGACTTTAATTGTGGTTGTGGAATGGTGGCATCCTCCTCAATGGTCTGAGCCATGTACATTGTTTGTCTTCGCTGGTTTGGATACGATTCTATTGGACTGACAACTGAGAAGTCATCTTCAATGGGATCGGCCAGCAGTAACGTCTGTCTACGCCTAGCGCATTGTTGCAGTGGCTTCAGCTCACGCTGCGGTCTAATAATGTTATCCTCCACAATGACTTCAGCCAGGTGTATAGATTGCCTGTGTTGCTTTGGATTGGGTTTACTCCAAGCAGCAGCAGTAGCTGTTGGCAAAATGTTGTGTGCGCAAAGAGATTCTTCCATGGATTCCACACTGTACAAGGTTTGTCTTCGTCTGCCGCATTGATACTCCACTGGATCAGTTACCTCTTTTAATTGATATTCCTGACGAGGCGGCTCTACTACGTCTTCGTCTATGGGTTCTACCAAGTGTAAAGTTTCTCGTCGTGCCTTGCTGATCTGCTTCAGTGCAGAAATTGCCTGATGTTTTACAATATCCTCTGTAATGGGCTCAGCCATGTGCATCGTTGTACGTTGCTTGTTGTATTGCGGCTTGCAGGGGCTTAAGAAATCGTCCTCCTCCATTACGTCCAAACGATGCATGGACTTCCTCCGTTTGACAGTTTCCATGGCTGCTGCAATTGCTGCTTCATGTTTTTCCAGATCATCCAATTCCATGGCAGTATAATTGTAAGTCGTCTCACGTCGCGAGGAATACTTGGAGCTAATTTGCGACTGCGTTTCATCACCCATTTTGGCATGGACCAGAAAGTTTGTATTGTCCAGCATCAGCTCGTCCGCTTGCGAGAAGCGATAATTTCGTTTAACTGGTTGGTCGGTTTGATCCGTTTTGGCCATCGCCTTTGATTCGATCTTCTGCGGAACAGGCGAGACGATCATGCTATCATTAAAGGTTAGCGTGCCGCGAGGCTTTATGGCTTCTCTCCGCGGAACATCGTCTTCCATTGGCTGATGCTCTGGGTCATGCCAAAATGAACGCTGCTTCGCTGTGCGATCTGTGGCTGGGGTTCGCGGCCCATTGGCATACACCCTTAGGCGGCCAGAGTTCAATGCATCATTCAGCTCGCGATAGTTGAGCTTCTTGCTGATGCCGATCTCTGAAACTACATCCAGTGGTATTATCGGTGAGGACAGCGTCGAATCATCTGTCAAATAATTGTAATAATCTTTGTCTTTCGCATCAAGCGAATCACTTATCTCTTGCGTTGGCTTAGTCGCCGCAACTGCAGCTGGCTCTGAAAACAAAGCGAATTATATAGCTTGTTAAGTTAAGCCACGAACTTATTTATCTTACCAATGTCTCCAAAATCACACGTTATATCGTGGTTCTCAAACATCACAGTCTGTTGCTTAACCTCCTTTCCCTTTGGAGGCACACAGCTAATGTCCGTTGATAGTACAGTTGTTTTTTTAACATTTTCCAATTCCAGTTGCCTTGGCATCAGCTGCAATTGTCAAAAATAAAACATATTTAAATGAAAACACAATTTGCTGTTATTATTCACTCCAAATCTACCTTTGCAAATACCATTTTTTGTGGCAATAAATCTATAGTTTTCTCAAGCACTTTCTTATTGTACATGCTGTTCTCGCGCAGCTTATCCCGCTCCACTTCTAACAGAGACAAACTGTCGCGGGATGTTAACTCCAAGGAAGCCGTCGATGATTCAGAGCGCTTATGATTTGCTTCCAACTCATCTGGCAACAGCGTCACATTGATGCTCGTCTGAAACTTGAGTGTAAAATCGTTCATGGAATGCTGATCGTACAGGGAGCCATTCGCGCCAACAGCCGCAATGGCAAGCGGTGCATTCTCCTTGTCCATCTCATTATTGGACAACGAAATGTCTGCTGTACTTTGCAGCACAGACACGGCCACCGTGCTATGAGCTTGTCTAGAGCTGTGCGAGTCATTGGCACTATCCGATATTTCATATGAATGGTCGTAGTCCCTCGCCTTCTCTGTTGCAACGAATTCTCTGGAAAAAGATAAGAGCCCAAATTTAACTCATGTCAAAAGAAAATGGCGAAGATTTTACCGTATGAATTTCTTGCCACTGAAACTGATGCGACGCTTAATGGATAGCGTAGGATTAGTCTCTTCCTCCGGCTGGGTGGACACTTTTTTTAACTGTGAGTATGACATTAATATAGTTAACGCTTATGACAAATTATTCGTTTACTTACCGAACTTCTTGATTTCCTATTATTCATTTTCTTTTCTATTTTCTTCTAGAAGCAAATTTTCTTCCTTTCTGATTTAAATCATGGACGCCACAAAACATGGTGTCGTATTTCCATGTGAATGTCATTATATTATACCGATATATCGATTAGACTCATAAGTCAGTTATTTTTAAATGGGCTTGCTTATAAAAATGATTGTTTGGCAGAATTATTTTTAAATGGCTTAAAAACACATTGGTACACGTGGTCTATAGTTACTTATCTGAGAAAACGAGACATCTTTTTAAGAATCCTACCAGAAAATAATTTTAAAATTCAAAAGCTGTTGAGGCGTTTGCTAAATGAATTAATCAGCTGTCGGCATGTTAACGATATTGATTTAAATTGTTTTGAAGAACTTGTTCATCTATCGAAATCGATAGTAAACGTTCCACATTACCACTACCAAGCACATTTTTCTGTGGGCTAATAATTTGAGCTTCATCAAAAATCTAAACGTGAAATGTACGAGTTGAAAACATTGTTCCCACAATTCGATATTAAACTGCCTACCTGCATGTACGAATTAAGGAATGTCAGCCTCTCCGCCGGCTCTGCGCCAGGCTCAGCAGTAAGTGTGTTGTTTCCCAGCTGCCGTGGCCTATATTAGAGATGAGCGTAAAGTGTGAACAAAAAAGAGTCACACTGACTGTTTCCAAAATGTCGATTGCCTACCGGTTCTCAATAACAATTTGGATAGCTAGCTTAAGTGAAAGAAATAATAAATTAATGGAAACAATCATATAATTTGCATTCATTTGAAAAAGGGCCATAGAATTCGATGCAGTCGCGCAACGGAGAATGAGAGCAACATTTTAAAATCAGTCAATTGTGCACTTGATTTGGACATTTCAGGCCGACAAATACAACATTTGCTAAAGGTTAAAACATATTTCTATACTAAACACAAAAACTAGCGAAAGCACGTAACACGCACGAAATGCTTTCCATGTTATTGTTGTTTTTCATATTATTCGCATTAGAAATGGGCGAATGATCTTTCATGTAGTTTTGTTTTTTTGTTATTATTTTTATTGTGTGTTTTCCAGTCCAGTGAGAACTTATATTGAAAATTGAGAACACAAGTTGGTACTGTCATATCAAATTGCAATTCCAGAAACATGCATAAAAATCATTGTGGAAAATGTAAATTTAAATACCTAATGGTTTTGGGTATTTTTATGTAATAACAACAATAATAATAATAATATTGACGCGCAACCATCTCTAGATTGCTTGTGATGCTGATGACGTATATTTATTATTAATAATGTAAAATTCTTCTTGCTTGCAGCACGAAGGCACAAACGCTGTAGTGGAGCGCTAAGAGAATGTGTTGAAACAGCTGGAGGACCTTAAGGCGCAGTTGGGTCAAATACGCAAGAGTTTGGGTGTCCGTATCTGCGCCAAACCCATTCAGCATACGAAAGCTTTTCAGAATGGCGGACTCAAAGAGGTGAGTTCAACTTCATATCTATTAATATATAAATATGTATTTATATATATAACCAGGAGCCACTGCAGGATGTTGTCGTTAATGGTCATCCCAATTTCATACCCTATGCGCTGCTGGCATTGAAGAACGCCTGGCGTGATCTGTACACCATCGATGTGAAGACCTTCACCCACTCGACAATGACGGATATTGGGCCAGCGGCGCGCGACTTTGAGGCCAAATTGGCCGAGGTGCCCGTCAAAGCTGAGTTGCCCAAGATCAATGTGACGCTCATATGGAAGAACTGTAAGCAATACCAATTCAAAATATCTCTGTGTGTGTATGACTAAATTGACTTTACTGTTTTAAAGGCGAACACACTGAAATGATCAGCTCACCCACAATGTATGTGCCCATTTATGGCGAGGTGAACATCATAAGGTATTTGGGCCGTGTCGGTCCCACCGAATATCGCTATGAAAGCTCGCCGTTCTGCAATGAAATCGATGCTGTGCTGGACATTTGCTATCAACTGTTGCGCTGCAGCACACACATGAGCCAGGTAGCAATGGTGCGACTGCTGGACAAGCGGCTGCAGCAACAACAATACTTTGGTGGCAATCAAATGTCCGTTGCGGACATTGGTGTCTATAGCTCCCTGATACGCATGCCTGCCATTACGGACAAGGATCTTACGCCGGCGCTGCTGGCATGGCGCCAAGCTCACAACCCAAATCTAAGAGATAATGAAAATATGAGCAAATAAATCGTTAGCAATATAATCCCAGCAAATGACTAATATTTCGAACGATTATTACTATTATAGCATTTCTGCAGTTGATACTTAGTTCGATTCAAATATAATATTTAAGAAATAATCAGAGCTACCCGTTACCTATTGGGTTAAAAGGCCGACAGATTTCTTAACAATACGAACGAGATAATATAGGAAAAAAATAAATAAAAACCATATATTTATAAATATATTTGAAGACCGGAAAATTGTGGTCAGTTTTCGTTAATTGAAAGAAGTCCATGGAGGGTTTTTATGTAATTTTATGTTACGCGTCGGCTTGTCCGCATGGGGCAGCTCCGGCCAGCCAGTGCTCAGTTAGGGGTGGGTCTGCACCTGCCCGCCGACCGCACAATAATAGAGTCTACACAAAATCTACACATCATTAAAACAGCTGTTCTAACGGACAGTGGCAATTCAAAACACAAAACAAAAAAAAACGACTTTACTACCGGCTTCCGACGGCGGCTTGGCTGGTATTGCCGTAGCGCTCCCGCCCTTCCTGTGGGGGTAATTAAATGTTCTGGGCCCCCACCCTTATAAGTCTGCACAATCACATATTGCCTAACCCACCTTGGGTCCCCTTCCCTTATTTATAACCTTAGCATTTCATTTTTGGCTAAACCTTATTTCATTATTTATAAAAAAAATAATTCATCCCACAAAAAAATATAATTAACAACAAAGAAAAAATTATAAATGCAAAAAAAAAAAAATAGCAATAGCAAAAAATATTATAACACAAAAAAAATAGCAATAGCAAAAAAAAAATAATAATGCAAAAAAAAATAGCAATAGCAAAAAAAAAATAATAATGCAAAAATAAAGTAGCAATAGCAAAAAAAATTATAATGCAAAAAAAAATAGCAATAGCAAAAAAATTATAAATACCAAAAAAAAAAATATCAAACTTAAAAACAAGTAACCAAAAAAATGATTAGTCCAAAAAAAAAAAAATAAATAATGCGAAAAAAAATAGTAACACCAAAGTAAAAAAAAAAACCATGAATGCGACCAAAAAAAAATATACCTAACAAAAAAACCATATTAAGACAAAAAAAAATATTGCTGGGGTCTGACCGCTGCCGTCTTTTCTTATTCGCAGCTAATCACAGACTGATCTGACTTTGGCTTGACCTACAGCATTGTTGCTCATTCTTTTACTTTTCTCTCCAATAATCCTCCGATATTTTGGGAGCTTTTGGGCCCGCGCTATTTTGTCGCTCTCTTTTGAACATGGGGCTACACCACTCGTGGACGCCGTGGGCAGCCCCAACTATCGATAGGCTCGGCCCCGACGCAACATTTATTTGGCTTATTTATCTTTGCAATTTATTAATATACAATGCGGTTTTAATTTTCAATATTGCTGTTGGTGATTTTTGCACTTACAAATGGCTTAATTGCTACGTTTCATAATTTGCCTTATATACTTGAAATCCGTTGATTGTATCTTTATGTAATTGTTTGTTTTTCATTATTTATTTTTTTCTTGTTTAGTATAGCTTTTGTTAGGATGTTTCTTGCTTTTTAGGAGGTTAAATTTCATTAAAAATGTGAAAGATGAAAGATCTGAGTGGGAGGTTAGCTCGTTGGTCTTTACAACTGCAGGGATATGACTTTCGTATAGAACATCGGAAAGGTACGGACAACATAGTGGCCGATACACTTTCGCGCAGTGTCGAGGAGATACGTCTTGATCCCGAGCAGCTGTTTGGCTTTAGCACCACCGAGTTCGAGTCTAAGGAATATCAAGCCTTGCTCGAACACGTACGCCAGAATCAAGACAAGTTGCCCGATATGAAGATAGAGGGAGAGTTGCTATTCAAGCGTATGGAGTTTGTTCGTCCGGAAGAGGAACTAGAAGGAACGTTTTGGAAGTTGTGGGTCCCTAACTCCTTGACCGCCGGACTGATCGGAAAGGCTCACGTAGATGAAACGGCGGGACATGGTGGAGTCGTGAAGTCTTTGGAAAACTTGCGTCGTTATTTCTACTGGCCAGGCATGGTTGTACAAGTAAAAGATTGGGTGCGTGCAAGGAATGTAAGGCACCGAATTTCCGCATGCAAGTGGGAATTGGAAGCGAAGTTGTGACGGAACGACCTTTCCAAAAGCTGTACATCGATTTTCTTGGGAAATATCCGCGATCTAAGCAAGGGCACGCATGTATATTTATAGTCGTTGACCATTTTTCAAAGTTCACCTTTTTGAAATCCATGCGGGAGGCTACGGCGACAAACGTAGTCAACTTCCTGGTCAACGAGGTTTTCTACAAATTCGGAACGCCAGAAAGCATTCACTCGGATAACGGACGCCAATTTGTATCCCACACCTTTCAAAACATGATCGAGTCTTTCGGGATTTCACATATGCGAACGGCCGTGTATTCGCCGCAAGGTAATGCGGCTGAACGAGTCAACAGGAGGGTTTTGACATCCATAAGGGCGTATCTTGGGCAGGACCACCGTGACTGGGATTTGTACCTTCCGGAGATAGAAGTGGCCATCCGTAACGCGGTGCATAGTCATGGAGTCACGCCATTCTTTGCCGTGTTCGGCCACCGAACTATAAACTGGCTCGAAAATTAAGATCCATGTGTGAACATGAAATCGTTCATTTGCGGGCCGCCGACAAAATACAATTGATAAGACAAATGGTCCAACAACAACTACACAAAGCCTATGAGCGTAGTCATCAACGTGGAGAGATTCGGGCACGCACATTTCGTGCGAAGCCGGGCCAAGAGGTCTATAGGCGGAATTTTGCGTTGACCAATTTTGCCAAGCGCTTTAACGCCAAGTTCGCGAAGAAGTTCTTGAAGGCGAGAGTAGTCCGGCGAGTCGGGAACAACGCCTACCTTTTGGAGGATTTTCAGGGGAGATCCTTAGGGGTCTTCCATGCCAAAGACCTTAAACTCTGAATCCAATCGTGGTAAGCCCCACTTTGGGCAGACAGCCCCTTGCTCCCAGGATTCTTTCGGGGTATCCCTATAAATCCAGGGGTGTTGTTGCAGCGGGGCCGAGGCTATCGATAGTTGGGGCTGCCCACAGCCTCAACGAGTGGTAGCCCCATGTTCAAAAGAGTGCGGGCCCAAAAGCTCCCAAAATAACGGAGGATTATTGGAGAGAAAAGTAAAAGAATGATCGAGAACGTGAAGGGCAAACGAAGGTCAGATTTTCGTCCGAGTGATGTAGGTCAGGGAAAAGTCAAAGTTAGTGAGTGAGAAGTTACGCGAGAAAACGGTCGAGCGTCGGTGACCGTCACGTGGAGTTAAGTCTTTGTGAGGTTGCGTTTAAATTTTTTTTGTGAACGTTTAGTTTAGTTAGTGAAAGTTTAGTTTTTTTTTGCACAATTGAATTTTTTTCCTCGTGATCATTTTTTTTTCTGGTGATGATTTTTTTTTTGTGATTTCAAGCCATTCTCGTGAGAGTTTTAAAATTCTCATTTTTTTTATATTTTTTTTTTTCTGGTGAGTTTGAACATTTTTTTTGTGATACAATTTTTTTTCTGGACTCTGAAGCGGCAGCGGCAACCACCACGTGATCTGTGGCTACGGAGCAGCCTAGGACACACCCCCCCTCATGCCACCACGGACCACCAACCAGAAGAACAAAAGTGAGTCCGTTCCAACTTTAAAATTTGTATCGGCAGCATCCTCTAACGTCCCAATTAAGTGTGATAATTTGCGTTTTTTTTTTCCTGTTTTTTTTGTTCCTTCATATTTTTTTTATTTTTTATTTTTGGTTAAGTTCATCTTTTTTTTTTGTATCCTGCATTTATTTTATTATTAAATTTAATTCCGATAGTCCAATAAAATTTTTGTTCTATTTTTTGTTCCTTTTATTTAATCAATTTCCTTCCTTTTTTTTGCCCTTATTTATTCTTTTTTTTTGCTTTTGTTAAATTTGCGCGTGAAGTAAAAGTAAATATTTCAAATCCAAATATTCATTTTTTTTTTTCCTTTTTTTTGTTATCTGTTTTTAATTAATATATTTTTGTATAATGTAATAAAAATTATTTTTTTTGTGGTTAAGTTTAATAAGTTTAAGGTTCCACGATTTGTTACAAAATTAAGTTCCCTATTCATGTTATCGTAGTAAGGCACGTTAAGTGTTAGCATTAAGTCAAAAAAATTTTTTTTAAAATAAATAAGGTTTAACAAAAATGGAAGGCTAAGGTTATAAATGGAGGGAGGGGGACCCAAGGTGGGTTAGGAAAAATGTGAGTGTGCAGATTTATAAGGGTGGGGGCCCAGATCATTTAATTACCCCCACAGGAAGGGCGGGAGCGCTACGCCTTTTTTTTTGTTTTGTGTTGTAAATTGCCACTGTCCGTTAGAGCAGCTGTTTTTAGTGATGTGTAGATTTTGTGTAGTTTCGTTTATTGTGCGGTCGGCGGGCAGGGGCAGACCCACCCCTAACTGAGCACTGGCTGGCCGGAGCTGCCCCATGCGGACACACCGACGTGTAACAACATTATTAAATCAAATGAGAACTTTTACAATTAAATATGTTAGCAAACTAAAGTAAGTCGTATATGGACATAAGAAATATTCTATTCTGAAATTACAATAAATATGTATGTGCATTGAATCATGTTAGCTATGCTATAATATTAATTTATTGGCTCGACGAAGCGCTTTAAATATTGTTCTGGATTATGGATGAAGGCCTCCAGAAATGCAATACCCTTTGGTAAAAATTGAATGTTCTCATCGAACTGATATACCGGCGGCTCCAGAATGTCCCTGAACGAGATCTCCCGAACATTACCGATTTCAATGCGGAAATGGGTTTTCTCCACTCGCATATATGCCTCATCCACCTGCTTGATTGATCTGCGCACGGTTTTCCTAACTACTGTTCGATTTGGTTCCCTAAAAGAGTAAAGAAAAAGATAGACGAGGAAAATTATGAAATCATCAAATATATATACCTTGTAAGACGGGCTTGTGCCGTGCTCAACACCTTGTGCATACTATTGCAAATCTCTACTATTTCCAAACAAACTCTATCTATATGCTGCAGAAACAGTACAAAATCTTCAACACTATTGCCATCCAACAAGTTGTTCAGGTTTAAGGGCAGATTAAGCCTCAGCTGGAAATCCATTAAAAGTTCGTAGGTGCTCCACAGCGCTGCAAATTAAAAAGTTGCAGTTCAAAGTGAGTGTTTCTTCTAATGTCCTTAACACATACCTTTAGGAATAAGGTTAACAGTGTCCAATTGAATGCTCCCCACACATATCTCGGTCTCCAATGAATCAAGCGGCTTGTAGTTAACTACGAGGCGAAATGTGGTTATTTTGCGATGTGAGAATAAATATTTGTGCTGGCATTGAAGCTTATAATCAAATATCCAGTTGGGCACCTGGGCACGCATTGAGGTGCCGAGGCGTTTAACAAACGTTTTTACTAGGTTTGGTTTGCAAACGCTTTTCTTGTACCTATATCGGAAGAGAGAATATTGAGTTAAGAGATATTTTATTAGATTCTTTCAGGCTGCCAGCCGTGTGTCTTCTACTCACTCTTCCCACTTGGTGTTGAACATCTCCAGCATTTGTGGCAGACTTATGTCGCTTATGGCATTGGATGTTTCACTCACATTATTGGCCGACTCATCACCGGATTCTATGTCACTTTCGAGTTTCTTGAGCTCCCAATAACGATGGACGTCAGAAAGACGCGGTCGTTTACGCAAACGCTCCAGCCGCTCAAATTCCACGTTTACCTCACGCCAATCGGGCAATTCAAAAGAGTCGTCCAAACTATTGCGCCCCACATCGAGAGAGCGCCTGCAATGCTTACACTTCTTGCATGCGTCCACAGCTCCAGCAACAGCTGGCGGATTAAGTTGCTCGAGACAAGCTTCGACTTGAGCTTCTGCTTCGTCATCAGATTCCAATTCAATGTTGTTGCTATAGACAACCCTGTCTTCATCGTCATTCTCCTCCTCCAGCAAGGAGCAGACCAAACTGAGTGACGTCTTCTCAATCTCACAATCATCCGTATCACCGCCATCCGGCAATTCAGCACCGGCAAAGATGACAGTATCGCCACTTAGATTTATGAACTGTTTAAAGTTGTGCTCATTTGAGTTGCGACTATCATTGAGCTGCTTCACAGAAGGCATGGCCAGTTCTTGCTGTGCCATAAAATGATTGGACACATCGGATATGGTAATGGGATTATCCTCATAGCAAACTGCATGCTTGTCATCAGCCTGCAGAAGGTTGACGCCCGTTTCGAAATTGCTGCGAGCCTGTCGCGTCATCTGTGCCCTGACCATCTGCACGGTGCCATCTAGTTGCTCCGTCTGGCGCCATGGCAAACGTTTAATGTTGAATGAAGTCGTTTTCTTGACAACAGCAGCAGCAATGGGGGTGACATAGTTGGAAGTATCCATGTCGAGCTCCATATGGACAGCTTGGTGTGTGGACAGAGCAGCAGCAGGAGGTGATGTTGGAATGCGGCCATCAGATTTGCATTCCTCCTCCAAGTCCTCATACTCGATCATTGACCGACCCGGTGTAATAGGGAAATAATTGGGACGCAGCAACTGTTGCTTTTTATTCATTTTGGGCGTTTCCATAATTGATCTGCTGTGTTTTGGCTTAAGGATATTTGCTCTGCCTTCAATTGGAGTCGCGGATTTTTCCTTAGTTAGCGTTTGACGCGCTTTGTTGCGCATCCGAGCCAACCATTCGTCTGAATCTGATGAACTCTCAGCACAATCTTTCTCCACATCCTTGTCTGAGCTCTGGCTCTGGCTTAGCAGCTGCATATCCATGGACTCCGTGAGCAGTTGAGTGAGTCTCGGCCTGCTGCTTCGCTGCTCAGTTCGCCCAGCTGTTGGCATTTCCTCAACAATATGTTCTACTTTGTGTACGGTGTGCCTTGGCACACAATTGATGTCTTCCTCCAAAGATTCTTCTTCCATTTGAACAGAGTCAAATTGATCAGCAGTAGCTGCTTCTAGTCTGAGCGATTTATCCGAACCACAAATTGCATCCTCCATGAACCCGTCTCCATTTAATGTTTGCCTGGACTTTAACTGGTGTTTTGATATCAGGTTGCTCTCCTCATTGCAACAAATGATGTCTTCCGACATGAGCAATGTTTGCCTCTGTCTGCTGTTTGGCTTCTCAACTGGCATTCGAGTTTCGATTGGAGCAACAGACGCCCTCAAATTATTCTGCGCACAAAACGAGTCCTCCTCAATGGGATCTGCTAGGTGCAAAGCTTCCCGACGAACTGCTGGCTTCGACTGTAATTCGTGTTGTGGTTTGAAGACATCCTCTTCAACTGATTCATCTATTTGGAATTTATGACAGACAGCTTTCACACTTAAGCTGACTTCTTGTTGTGTACAAAATGAGTCTTCCTCAATGGGATCAGCCAGGTGCAGGGTTTCTCGACGCCTGTTGCACTGCTGTTCCAGTTTAGGAACTGCTGACTTGGACTTTAATTCCTGTTGTGGCTTTAAGACATCTTCATCAACCGATTCATCCATTTGTAATTTAAATTTGACAGCTTTTGGCATTGAGCTAACTGGTTTTCGTACACAAAACGAGTCCTCCTCAATGGAATCAGCCAGGTGCAGGGTTTGTCGCCGATTTGTAGGAGTCACTGTCTCCGATTTCAATTCTGTTTGTTGTTTCCCAATATCTTCTTCAATGCGCTCAGCGATGTGTAGTGTTTGTCTACGCTTCGTTTTCTGCTGACCCATTGCAGAAGTTTCACTGATTGACTTTAATTGTGGTTGTGGAATGGTGGCATCCTCCTCAATGGTCTGAGCCATGTACATTGTTTGTCTTCGCTGGTTTGGATACGATTCTATTGGACTGACAACTGAGAAGTCATCTTCAATGGGATCGGCCAGCAGTAACGTCTGTCTACGCCTAGCGCATTGTTGCAGTGGCTTCAGCTCACGCTGCGGTCTAATAATGTTATCCTCCACAATGACTTCAGCCAGGTGTATAGATTGCCTGTGTTGCTTTGGATTGGGTTTACTCCAAGCAGCAGCAGTAGCTGTTGGCAAAATGTTGTGTGCGCAAAGAGATTCTTCCATGGATTCCACACTGTACAAGGTTTGTCTTCGTCTGCCGCATTGATACTCCACTGGATCAGTTACCTCTTTTAATTGATATTCCTGACGAGGCGGCTCTACTACGTCTTCGTCTATGGGTTCTACCAAGTGTAAAGTTTCTCGTCGTGCCTTGCTGATCTGCTTCAGTGCAGAAATTGCCTGATGTTTTACAATATCCTCTGTAATGGGCTCAGCCATGTGCATCGTTGTACGTTGCTTGTTGTATTGCGGCTTGCAGGGGCTTAAGAAATCGTCCTCCTCCATTACGTCCAAACGATGCATGGACTTCCTCCGTTTGACAGTTTCCATGGCTGCTGCAATTGCTGCTTCATGTTTTTCCAGATCATCCAATTCCATGGCAGTATAATTGTAAGTCGTCTCACGTCGCGAGGAATACTTGGAGCTAATTTGCGACTGCGTTTCATCACCCATTTTGGCATGGACCAGAAAGTTTGTATTGTCCAGCATCAGCTCGTCCGCTTGCGAGAAGCGATAATTTCGTTTAACTGGTTGGTCGGTTTGATCCGTTTTGGCCATCGCCTTTGATTCGATCTTCTGCGGAACAGGCGAGACGATCATGCTATCATTAAAGGTTAGCGTGCCGCGAGGCTTTATGGCTTCTCTCCGCGGAACATCGTCTTCCATTGGCTGATGCTCTGGGTCATGCCAAAATGAACGCTGCTTCGCTGTGCGATCTGTGGCTGGGGTTCGCGGCCCATTGGCATACACCCTTAGGCGGCCAGAGTTCAATGCATCGTTCAGCTCGCGATAGTTGAGCTTCTTGCTGATGCCGATCTCTGAAACTACATCCAGTGGTATTATCGGTGAGGACAGCGTCGAATCATCTGTCAAATAATTGTAATAATCTTTGTCTTTCGCATCAAGCGAATCACTTATCTCTTGCGTTGGCTTAGTCGCCGCAACTGCAGCTGGCTCTGAAAACAAAGCGAATTATATAGCTTGTTAAGATAAGCCACGAACTTATTTATCTTACCAATGTCTCCAAAATCACACGTTATATCGTGGTTCTCAAACATCACAGTCTGTTGCTTAACCTCCTTTCCCTTTGGAGGCACACAGCTAATGTCCGTTGATAGTACAGTTGTTTTTTTAACATTTTCCAATTCCAGTTGCCTTGGCATCAGCTGCAATTGTCAAAAATAAAACATATTTAAATGAAAACACAATTTGCTGTTATTAATCACTCCAAATCTACCTTTGCTAATACCATTTTTTGTGGCAATAAATCTATAGTTTTCTCAAGCACTTTCTTATTGTACATGCTGTTCTCGCGCAGCTTATCCCGCTCCACTTCTAACAGAGACAAACTGTCGCGGGATGTTAACTCCAAGGAAGCCGTCGATGATTCAGAGCGCTTATGATTTGCTTCCAACTCATCTGGCAACAGCGTCACATTGATGCTCGTCTGAAACTTGAGTGTAAAATCGTTCATGGAATGCTGATCGTACAGGGAGCCATTCGCGCCAACAGCCGCAATGGCAAGCGGTGCATTCTCCTTGTCCATCTCATTATTGGACAACGAAATGTCTGCTGTACTTTGCAGCACAGACACGGCCACCGTGCTATGAGCTTGTCTAGAGCTGTGCGAGTCATTGGCACTATCCGATATTTCATATGAATGGTCGTAGTCCCTCGCCTTCTCTGTTGCAACGAATTCTCTGGAAAAAGATAAGAGCCCAAATTTAACTCATGTCAAAAGAAAATGGCGAAGATTTTACCGTATGAATTTCTTGCCACTGAAACTGATGCGACGCTTAATGGATAGCGTAGGATTAGTCTCTTCCTCCGGCTGGGTGGACACTTTTTTTAACTGTGAGTATGACATTAATATAGTTAACGCTTATGACAAATTATTCGTTTACTTACCGAACTTCTTGATTTCCTATTATTCATTTTCTTTTCTATTTTCTTCTAGAAGCAAATTTTCTTCCTTTCTGATTTAAATCATGGACGCCACAAAACATGGTGTCGTATTTCCATGTGAATGTCATTATATTATACCGATATATCGATTAGACTCATAAGTCAGTTATTTTTAAATGGGCTTGCTTATAAAAATGATTGTTTGGCAGAATTATTTTTAAATGGCTTAAAAACACATTGGTACACGTGGTCTATAGTTACTTATCTGAGAAAACGAGACATCTTTTTAAGAATCCTACCAGAAAATAATTTTAAAATTCAAAAGCTGTTGAGGCGTTTGCTAAATGAATTAATCAGCTGTCGGCATGTTAACGATATTGATTTAAATTGTTTTGAAGAACTTGTTCATCTATCGAAATCGATAGTAAACGTTCCACATTACCACTACCAAGCACAATGAAAACATTGTTCCCACAATTCGATATTAAACTGCCTACCTGCATGTACGAATTAAGGAATGTCAGCCTCTCCGCCGGCTCTGCGCCAGGCTCAGCAGTAAGTGTGTTGTTTCCCAGCTGCCGTGGCCTATATTAGAGATGAGCGTAAAGTGTGAACAAAAAAGAGTCACACTGACTGTTTCCAAAATGTCGATTGCCTACCGGTTCTCAATAACAATTTGGATAGCTAGCTTAAGTGAAAGAAATAATAAATTAATGGAAACAATCATATAATTTGCATTCATTTGAAAAAGGGCCATAGAATTCGATGCAGTCGCGCAACGGAGAATGAGAGCAACATTTTAAAATCAGTCAATTGTGCACTTGATTTGGACATTTCAGGCCGACAAATACAACATTTGCTAAAGGTTAAAACATATTTCTATACTAAACACAAAAACTAGCGAAAGCACGTAACACGCACGAAATGCTTTCCATGTTATTGTTGTTTTTCATATTATTCGCATTAGAAATGGGCGAATGATCTTTCATGTAGTTTTGTTTTTTTGTTATTATTTTTATTGTGTGTTTTCCAGTCCAGTGAGAACTTATATTGAAAATTGAGAACACAAGTTGGTACTGTCATATCAAATTGCAATTCCAGAAACATGCATAAAAATCATTGTGGAAAATGTAAATTTAAATACCTAATGGTTTTGGGTATTTTTATGTAATAATAACAATAATAATAATAATATTGACGCGCAACCATCTCTAGATTGCTTGTGATGCTGATGACGTATATTTATTATTAATAATGTAAAATTCTTCTTGCTTGCAGCACGAAGGCACAAACGCTGTAGTGGAGCGCTAAGAGAATGTGTTGAAACAGCTGGAGGACCTTAAGGCGCAGTTGGGTCAAATACGCAAGAGTTTGGGTGTCCGTATCTGCGCCAAACCCATTCAGCATACGAAAGCTTTTCAGAATGGCGGACTCAAAGAGGTGAGTTCAACTTCATATCTATTAATATATAAATATGTATTTATATATATAACCAGGAGCCACTGCAGGATGTTGTCGTTAATGGTCATCCCAATTTCATACCCTCTGATCTGTACACCATCGATGTGAAGACCTTCACCCACTCGACAATGACGGATATTGGGCCAGCGGCGCGCGACTTTGAGGCCAAATTGGCCGAGGTGCCCGTCAAAGCTGAGTTGCCCAAGATCAATGTGACGCTCATATGGAAGAACACACTGAAATGATCAGCTCACCCACAATGTATGTGCCCATTTATGGCGAGGTGAACATCATAAGGTATTTGGGCCGTGTCGGTCCCACCGAATATCGCTATGAAAGCTCGCCGTTCTGCAATGAAATCGATGCTGTGCTGGACATTTGCTATCAACTGTTGCGCTGCAGCACACACATGAGCCAGGTAGCAATGGTGCGACTGCTGGACAAGCGGCTGCAGCAACAACAATACTTTGGTGGCAATCAAATGTCCGTTGCGGACATTGGTGTCTATAGCTCCCTGATACGCATGCCTGCCATTACGGACAAGGATCTTACGCCGGCGCTGCTGGCATGGCGCCAAGCTCACAACCCAAATCTAAGAGATAATGAAAATATGAGCAAATAAATCGTTAGCAATATAATCCCAGCAAATGACTAATATTTCGAACGATTATTACTATTATAGCATTTCTGCAGTTGATACTTAGTTCGATTCAAATATAATATTTAAGAAATAATCAGAGCTACCCGTTACCTATTGGGTTAAAAGGCCGACAGATTTCTTAACAATACGAACGAGATAATATAGGAAAAAAATAAATAAAAACCATATATTTATAAATATATTTGAAGACCGGAAAATTGTGGTCAGTTTTCGTTAATTGAAAGAAGTCCATGGAGGGTTTTTATGTAATTTTATGTTACGCGTCGGCTTGTCCGCATGGGGCAGCTCCGGCCAGCCAGTGCTCAGTTAGGGGTGGGTCTGCACCTGCCCGCCGACCGCACAATAATAGAGTCTACACAAAATCTACACATCATTAAAACAGCTGTTCTAACGGACAGTGGCAATTCAAAACACAAAACAAAAAAAAACGACTTTACTACCGGCTTCCGACGGCGGCTTGGCTGGTATTGCCGTAGCGCTCCCGCCCTTCCTGTGGGGGTAATTAAATGTTCTGGGCCCCCACCCTTATAAGTCTGCACAATCACATATTGCCTAACCCACCTTGGGTCCCCTTCCCTTATTTATAACCTTAGCATTTCATTTTTGGCTAAACCTTATTTCATTATTTATAAAAAAAATAATTCATCCCACAAAAAAATATAATTAACAACAAAGAAAAAATTATAAATGCAAAAAAAAAAAAATAGCAATAGCAAAAAATATTATAACACAAAAAAAATAGCAATAGCAAAAAAAAAATAATAATGCAAAAAAAAATAGCAATAGCAAAAAAAAAATAATAATGCAAAAATAAAGTAGCAATAGCAAAAAAAATTATAATGCAAAAAAAAATAGCAATAGCAAAAAAATTATAAATACCAAAAAAAAAATATCAAACTTGAAAACAAGTAACCAAAAAAATGATTAGTCCAAAAAAAAAAAAATAAATAATGCGAAAAAAAATAGTAACACCAAAGTAAAAAAAAAAACCATGAATGCGACCAAAAAAAAATATACCTAACAAAAAAACCATATTAAGACAAAAAAAAATATTGCTGGGGTCTGACCGCTGCCGTCTTTTCTTATTCGCAGCTAATCACAGACTGATCTGACTTTGGCTTGACCTACAGCATTGTTGCTCATTCTTTTACTTTTCTCTCCAATAATCCTCCGATATTTTGGGAGCTTTTGGGCCCGCGCTATTTTGTCGCTCTCTTTTGAACATGGGGCTACACCACTCGTGGACGCCGTGGGCAGCCCCAACTATCGATAGGCTCGGCCCCGACGCAACATTTATTTGGCTTATTTATCTTTGCAATTTATTAATATACAATGCGGTTTTAATTTTCAATATTGCTGTTGGTGATTTTTGCACTTACAAATGGCTTAATTGCTACGTTTCATAATTTGCCTTATAAACTTGAAATCCGTTGATTGTATCTTTATGTAATTGTTTGTTTTTCATTATTTATTTTTTTCTTGTTTAGTATAGCTTTTGTTAGGATGTTTCTTGCTTTTTAGGAGGTTAAATTTCATTAAAAATGTGAAAGATGAAAGATCTGAGTGGGAGGTTAGCTCGTTGGTCTTTACGACTGCAGGGATATGACTTTCGTATAGAACATCGGAAAGGTACGGACAACATAGTGGCCGATACACTTTCGCGCAGTGTCGAGGAGATACGTCTTGATCCCGAGCAGCTGTTTGGCTTTAGCACCACCGAGTTCGAGTCTAAGGAATATCAAGCCTTGCTCGAACACGTACGCCAGAATCAAGACAAGTTGCCCGATATGAAGATAGAGGGAGAGTTGCTATTCAAGCGTATGGAGTTTGTTCGTCCGGAAGAGGAACTAGAAGGAACGTTTTGGAAGTTGTGGGTCCCTAACTCCTTGACCGCCGGACTGATCGGAAAGGCTCACGTAGATGAAACGGCGGGACATGGTGGAGTCGTGAAGTCTTTGGAAAACTTGCGTCGTTATTTCTACTGGCCAGGCATGGTTGTACAAGTAAAAGATTGGGTGCGGCATTGTGAGTCGTGCAAGGAATGTAAGGCACCGAATTTCCGCATGCAAGTGGGAATTGGAAGCGAAGTTGTGACGGAACGACCTTTCCAAAAGCTGTACATCGATTTTCTTGGGAAATATCCGCGATCTAAGCAAGGGCACGCATGTATATTTATAGTCGTTGACCATTTTTCAAAGTTCACCTTTTTGAAATCCATGCGGGAGGCTACGGCGACAAACGTAGTCAACTTCCTGGTCAACGAGGTTTTCTACAAATTCGGAACGCCAGAAAGCATTCACTCGGATAACGGACGCCAATTTGTATCCCACACCTTTCAAAACATGATCGAGTCTTTCGGGATTTCACATATGCGAACGGCCGTGTATTCGCCGCAAGGTAATGCGGCTGAACGAGTCAACAGGAGGGTTTTGACATCCATAAGGGCGTATCTTGGGCAGGACCACCGTGACTGGGATTTGTACCTTCCGGAGATAGAAGTGGCCATCCGTAACGCGGTGCATAGTCATGGAGTCACGCCATTCTTTGCCGTGTTCGGCCACCGCATGTTCTTAAACGGGGCGAACTATAAACTGGCTCGAAAATTAAGATCCATGTGTGAACATGAAATCGTTCATTTGCGGGCCGCCGACAAAATACAATTGATAAGACAAATGGTCCAACAACAACTACACAAAGCCTATGAGCGTAGTCATCAACGTGGAGAGATTCGGGCACGCACATTTCATGCGAAGCCGGGCCAAGAGGTCTATAGGCGGAATTTTGCGTTGACCAATTTTGCCAAGCGCTTTAACGCCAAGTTCGCGAAGAAGTTCTTGAAGGCGAGAGTAGTCCGGCGAGTCGGGAACAACGCCTACCTTTTGGAGGATTTTCAGGGGAGATCCTTAGGGGTCTTCCATGCCAAAGACCTTAAACTCTGAATCCAATCGTGGTAAGCCCCACTTTGGGCAGACAGCCCCTTGCTCCCAGGATTCTTTCGGGGTATCCCTATAAATCCAGGGGTGTTGTTGCAGCGGGGCCGAGGCTATCGATAGTTGGGGCTGCCCACAGCCTCAACGAGTGGTAGCCCCATGTTCAAAAGAGTGCGGGCCCAAAAGCTCCCAAAATAACGGAGGATTATTGGAGAGAAAAGTAAAAGAATGATCGAGAACGTGAAGGGCAAACGAAGGTCAGATTTTCGTCCGAGTGATGTAGGTCAGGGAAAAGTCAAAGTTAGTGAGTGAGAAGTTACGCGAGAAAACGGTCGAGCGTCGGTGACCGTCACGTGGAGTTAAGTCTTTGTGCGGTTGCGTTTAAATTTTTTTTGTGAACGTTTAGTTTAGTTAGTGAAAGTTTAGTTTTTTTTTGCACAATTGAAGTGTGCTAATTTTTTTTCTCGTGATCATTTTTTTTTCTGGTGATGATTTTTTTTTGTGATTTCAAGCCATTCTCGTGAGAGTTTTAAAATTCTCATTTTTTTTATATATTTTTTTTTCTGGTGAGTTTGAACATTTTTTTTGTGATACAATTTTTTTTCTGGACTCTGAAGCGGCAGCGGCAACCACCACGTGATCTGTGGCTACGGAGCAGCCTAGGACACACCCCCCCCTCATGCCACCACGGACCACCAACCAGAAGAACAAAAGTGAGTCCGTTCCAACTTTAAAATTTGTATCGGCAGCATCCTCTAACGTCCCAATTAAGTGTGATAATTTGCGTTTTTTTTTTCCTGTTTTTTTTGTTCCTTCATATTTTTTTTATTTTTTATTTTTGGTTAAGTTCATCTTTTTTTTTTGTATCCTGCATTTATTTTATTATTAAATTTAATTCCGATAGTCCAATAAAATTTTTGTTCTATTTTTTGTTCCTTTTATTTAATCAATTTCCTTCCTTTTTTTTGCCCTTATTTATTCTTTTTTTTTGCTTTTGTTAAATTTGCGCGTGAAGTAAAAGTAAATATTTCAAATCCAAATATTCATTTTTGTTTTTAATTAATATATTTTTGTATAATGTAATAAAAATTATTTTTTTTGTGGTTAAGTTTAATAAGTTTAAGGTTCCACGATTTGTTACAAAATTAAGTTCCCTATTCATGTTATCGTAGTAAGGCACGTTAAGTGTTAGCATTAAGTGAAAAAAATTTTTTTTTAAATAAATAAGGTTTAACAAAAATGGAAGGCTAAGGTTATAAATGGAGGGAGGGGGACCCAAGGTAGGTTAGGAAAAATGTGAGTGTGCAGATTTATAAGGGTGGGGGCCCAGATCATTTAATTACCCCCACAGGAAGGGCGGGAGCGCTACGCCTTTTTTTTGTTTTGTGTTGTAAATTGCCACTGTCCGTTAGAGCAGCTGTTTTTAGTGATGTGTAGATTTTGTGTAGTTTCGTTTATTGTGCGGTCGGCGGGCAGGGGCAGACCCACCCCTAACTGAGCACTGGCTGGCCGGAGCTGCCCCATGCGGACAATATGTTAGCAAACTAAAGTAAGTCGTATATGGACATAAGAAATATTCTATTCTGAAATTACAATAAATATGTATGTGCATTGAATCATGTTAGCTATGCTATAATATTAATTTATTGGCTCGACGAAGCGCTTTAAATATTGTTCTGGATTATGGATGAAGGCCTCCAGAAATGCAATACCCTTTGGTAAAAATTGAATGTTCTCATCGAACTGATATACCGGCGGCTCCAGAATGTCCCTGAACGAGATCTCCCGAACATTACCGATTTCAATGCGGAAATGGGTTTTCTCCACTCGCATATATGCCTCATCCACCTGCTTGATTGATCTGCGCACGGTTTTCCTAACTACTGTTCGATTTGGTTCCCTAAAAGAGTAAAGAAAAAGATAGACGAGGAAAATTATGAAATCATCAAATATATATACCTTGTAAGACGGGCTTGTGCCGTGCTCAACACCTTGTGCATACTATTGCAAATCTCTACTATTTCCAAACAAATTCTATCTATATGCTGCAGAAACAGTACAAAATCTTCAACACTATTGCCATCCAACAAGTTGTTCAGGCTTAAGGGCAGATTAAGCCTCAGCTGGAAATCCATTAAAAGTTCGTAGGTGCTCCACAGCGCTGCAAATTAAAAAGTTGCAGTTCAAAGTGAGTGTTTCTTCTAATGTCCTTAACACATACCTTTAGGAATAAGGTTAACAGTGTCCAATTGAATGCTCCCCACACATATCTCGGTCTCCAATGAATCAAGCGGCTTGTAGTTAACTACGAGGCGAAATGTGGTTATTTTGCGATGTGAGAATAAATGTTTGTGCTGGCATTGAAGCTTATAATCAAATATCCAGTTGGGCACCTGGGCACGCATTGAGGTGCCGAGGCGTTTAACAAACGTTTTTACTAGGTTTGGTTTGCAAACGCTTTTCTTGTACCTATATCGGAAGAGAGAATATTGAGTTAAGAGATATTTTATTAGATTCTTTCAGGCTGCCAGCCGTGTGTCTTCTACTCACTCTTCCCACTTGGTGTTGAACATCTCCAGCATTTGTGGCAGACTTATGTCGCTTATGGCATTGGATGTTTCACTCACATTATTGGCCGACTCATCACCGGATTCTATGTCACTTTCGAGTTTCTTGAGCTCCCAATAACGATGGACGTCAGAAAGACGCGGTCGTTTACGCAAACGCTCCAGCCGCTCAAATTCCACGTTTACCTCACGCCAATCGGGCAATTCAAAAGAGTCGTCCAAACTATTGCGCCCCACATCGAGAGAGCGCCTGCAATGCTTACACTTCTTGCATGCGTCCACAGCTCCAGCAACAGCTGGCGGATTAAGTTGCTCGAGACAAGCTTCGACTTGAGCTTCTGCTTCGTCATCAGATTCCAATTCAATGTTGTTGCTATAGACAACCCTGTCTTCATCGTCATTCTCCTCCTCCAGCAAGGAGCAGACCAAACTGAGTGACGTCTTCTCAATCTCACAATCATCCGTATCACCGCCATCCGGCAATTCAGCACCGGCAAAGATGACAGTATCGCCACTTAGATTTATGAACTGTTTAAAGTTGTGCTCATTTGAGTTGCGACTATCATTGAGCTGCTTCACAGAAGGCATGGCCAGTTCTTGCTGTGCCATAAAATGATTGGACACATCGGATATGGTAATGGGATTATCCTCATAGCAAACTGCATGCTTGTCATCAGCCTGCAGAAGGTTGACGCCCGTTTCGAAATTGCTGCGAGCCTGTCGCGTCATCTGTGCCCTGACCATCTGCACGGTGCCATCTAGTTGCTCCGTCTGGCGCCATGGCAAACGTTTAATGTTGAATGAAGTCGTTTTCTTGACAACAGCAGCAGCAATGGGGGTGACATAGTTGGAAGTATCCATGTCGAGCTCCATATGGACAGCTTGGTGTGTGGACAGAGCAGCAGCAGGAGGTGATGTTGGAATGCGGCCATCAGATTTGCATTCCTCCTCCAAGTCCTCATACTCGATCATTGACCGACCCGGTGTAATAGGGAAATAATTGGGACGCAGCAACTGTTGCTTTTTATTCATTTTGGGCGTTTCCATAATTGATCTGCTGTGTTTTGGCTTAAGGATATTTGCTCTGCCTTCAATTGGAGTCGCGGATTTTTCCTTAGTTAGCGTTTGACGCGCTTTGTTGCGCATCCGAGCCAACCATTCGTCTGAATCTGATGAACTCTCAGCACAATCTTTCTCCACATCCTTGTCTGAGCTCTGGCTCTGGCTTAGCAGCTGCATATCCATGGACTCCGTGAGCAGTTGAGTGAGTCTCGGCCTGCTGCTTCGCTGCTCAGTTCGCCCAGCTGTTGGCATTTCCTCAACAATATGTTCTACTTTGTGTACGGTGTGCCTTGGCACACAATTGATGTCTTCCTCCAAAGATTCTTCTTCCATTTGAACAGAGTCAAATTGATCAGCAGTAGCTGCTTCTAGTCTGAGCGATTTATCCGAACCACAAATTGCATCCTCCATGAACCCGTCTCCATTTAATGTTTGCCTGGACTTTAACTGGTGTTTTGATATCAGGTTGCTCTCCTCATTGCAACAAATGATGTCTTCCGACATGAGCAATGTTTGCCTTTGTCTGCCGTTTGGCTTCTCAACTGGCATTCGAGTTTCGATTGGAGCAACAGACGCCCTCAAATTATTCTGCGCACAAAACGAGTCCTCCTCAATGGGATCTGCTAGGTGCAAAGCTTCCCGACGAACTGCTGGCTTCGACTGTAATTCGTGTTGTGGTTTGAAGACATCCTCATCAACTGATTCATCTATTTGGAATTTAAATTTGACAGCTTTTGGCATTGAGCTAACTGGTTTTCGTACACAAAACGAGTCCTCCTCAATGGGATCAGCCAGGTGCAGGGTTTGTCGCTGATTTGTAGGAGTCACTATCTCCGATTTCAATTCTGTGTGTTGTTTCCCAATATCTTCTTCAATGCGCTCAGCGATGTGTAGTGTTTGTCTACGCTTCGTTTTCTGCTGACCCATTGCAGAAGTTTCACTGATTGACTTTAATTGTGGTTGTGGAATGGTGGCATCCTCCTCAATGGTCTGAGCCATGTACATTGTATGTCTTCGCTGGTTTCGATACGATTCTATTGGACTGACAACTGAGAAGTCATCTTCAATGGGATCGGCCAGCAGTAACGCGCATTGTTGCAGTGGCTTCAGCTCACGCTGCGGTCTAATAATGTTATCCTCCACAATGACTTCAGCCAGGTGTATAGATTGCCTGTGTTGCTTTGGATTGGGTTTACTCCAAGCAGCAGCAGTAGCTGTTGGCAAAATGTGTGCGCAAAGAGATTCTTCCATGGATTCCACACTGTACAATGTTTGTCTTCGTCTGCCGCATTGATACTCCACTGGATAAGTTACCTCTTTTAATTGATATTCCTGACGAGGCGGCTCTACTACGTCTTCGTCTATGGGTTCTACCAAGTATAAAGTTTCTCGTCGTGCCTTGCTGATCTGCTTCAGTGCAGAAATTGCCTGATGTTTTACAATATCCTCTGTAATGGGCTCAGCCATGTGCATCGTTGTACGTTGCTTGTTGTATTGCGGCTTGCAGGGGCTTAAGAAATCGTCCTCCTCCATTACGTCCAAACGATGCATGGACTTCCTCCGTTTGACAGTTTCCATGCTGCAATTGCTGCTTCATGTTTTTCCAGATCATCCAATTCCATGGCAGTATAATTGTAAGTCGTCTCACGTCACGAGGAATACTTGGAGCTAATTTGCGACTGCGTTTCATCACCCATTTTGGCATGGACCAGAAAGTTTGTATCGTCCGGCATCAGCTCGTCCGCTTGCGAGAAGCGATAATTTCGTTTAACTGGTTGGTCGGTTTGATCCGTTTTGGCCGTCGCCTTTGAGTCGGTCTTCTGTGGAACAGGCGAGACGATCATGCTATCGTTAAAGGTTAGCGTGCCGCGAGGCTTTATGGCTTCTCTCCGCGGAACATCGTCTTCCATTGGCTGATGCTCTGGGTCATGCCAAAATGAACGCTGCTTCGCTGTGCGATCTGTGGCTGGGGTTCGCGGCCCATTGGCATACACCCTTAGGCGGCCAGAGTTCAATGCATCATTCAGCTCGCGATAGTTGAGCTTCTTGCTGATGCCGATCTCTGAAACTACATCCAGTGGTATTATCGGTGAGGACAGCGTCGAATCATCTGTCAAATAATTGTAATAATCTTTGTCTTTCGCATCAAGCGAATCACTTATCTCTTGCGTTGGCTTAGTCGCCGCAACTGCAGCTGGCTCTGAAAACAAAGCGAATTATATAGCTTGTTAAGATAAGCCACGAACTTATTTATCTTACCAATGTCTCCAAAATCACACGTTATATCGTGGTTCTCAAACATCACAGTCTGTTGCTTAACCTCCTTTCCCTTTGGAGGCACACAGCTAATGTCCGTTGATAGTACAGTTGTTTTTTTAACATTTTCCAATTCCAGTTGCCTTGGCATCAGCTGCAATTGTCAAAAATAAAACATATTTAAATGAAAACACAATTTGCTGTTATTATTCACTCCAAATCTACCTTTGCAAATACCATTTTTTGTGGCAATAAATCTATAGTTTTCTCAAGCACTTTCTTATTGTACATGCTGTTCTCGCGCAGCTTATCCCGCTCCACTTCTAACAGAGACAAACTGTCGCGGGATGTTAACTCCAAGGAAGCCGTCGATGATTCAGAGCGCTTATGATTTGCTTCCAACTCATCTGGCAACAGCGTCACATTGATGCTCGTCTGAAACTTGAGTGTAAAATCGTTCATGGAATGCTGATCGTACAGGGAGCCATTCGCGCCAACAGCCGCAATGGCAAGCGGTGCATTCTCCTTGTCCATCTCATTATTGGACAACGAAATGTCTGCTGTACTTTGCAGCACAGACACGGCCACCGTGCTATGAGCTTGTCTAGAGCTGTGCGAGTCATTGGCACTATCCGATATTTCATATGAATGGTCGTAGTCCCTCGCCTTCTCTGTTGCAACGAATTCTCTGGAAAAAGATAAGAGCCCAAATTTAACTCATGTCAAAAGAAAATGGCGAAGATTTTACCGTATGAATTTCTTGCCACTGAAACTGATGAGACGCTTAATGGATAGCGTAGGATTAGTCTCTTCCTCCGGCTGGGTGGACACTTTTTTTAACTGTGAGTATGACATTAATATAGTTAACGCTTATGACAAATTATTCGTTTACTAACCGAACTTCTTGATTTCCTATTATTCATCTTTTTTTCTCTTTTCTTCTACAAGCAAATTTTCTTCCTTTCTGATTTAAATCATGGACGCCACAAAATATGGTGTCGTATTTCCATGTGAATGTCATTATATTATACCGATATATCGATTAGACTCATAAGTCAGTTATTTTTAAGTGGGCTTGCTTATGAAAATGATTGTTTGGCAGAATTATTTTTAAATGGCTTAAAAACACATTGGTTAATTATCTGAGAAAACGAGACAAGTTTTTAAGAATCCTACCATAAAATAATTTGAAAATTCAAAAGCTGTTGTTGCGGCGGGGTCCGAGGTTATCGATAGTTTTTTTGTTATTCTTTTTTTTTTATATTATTTGTATTTTTTTTGTATTAATATTTTTTTTGTTATTAATATTTTTTTTGTTATTTATATTTTTTTGGCATTTATATTTTTTTTTTTTTCTGCTTATATTTTTTTTTATTTTTGCTGCTAAAATTTTTTTTTGCTGCTAATATTTTTTTCTGGTATTAATATTTTTTTTGTTATTAATATTTTTTTGTTATTTATATTTTTTTTGGCATTTATATTTTTGTTTGGCTGCTTATATTTTTATTGCATTTATATTTTTTTTTTTGCGGTCACTATATATTTTTTTGGGATGAACCATTTTTTTTATAAATAATAAAATAACGTTTAATTAGCAAAAATGCAAGGCTAAGGTTATAACTAAGGGAAGGGGACCCAAGGTGGGTTAGGCAGTATGTGAGTGTTCAGATTTAAAGGGTGGGGGCCTCCGAACATTTAACTACCCCCACAGGAAGGGCGGGAGCGCTACGGCAATAACACCAAGCCGCCGTTGGAAGCCGGGTGTAAAATCGTTTTTTTTTTTTGGTATTTTTGAATTGCCACTGTCGGTTTTTTTTTAGTGATGTGTAGATCTTGTGTAGAATCGCTTATTGTGTGGTCCGGGTTAGGGGCAGACCCACCCCTTACTGAGCACTGGCTGGACGGAGCTGTCCCATGCGGCCAAACCGACGCGTAACACTGTTGAGGCGTT